>JAUZNC010046657.1:0-29969 GCA_034780395.1 Vannuccia rotundouncinata | reverse complement strand
TTTGTATCAAAATTTACCAGTTGCTATGTTGCTGGCGTTGAGCTAAAAATTGTGCAATCGTAGTAGCATTTTCAAAAGAATGTATAAATTATGCATTTATAAAATCATTCAAAAAATAAAATTTAATAAACATCACAAAGTAATTTTATCCTTTTGATATCAGGAAAGTTTTCTGCTTTGTTTTGATAACCTTTACCTGAATTTAGGATATTTATTAAGGCTCACTGCCCGGTTGTTATTCATGGTTACTAGTTCAATTATTTATTTGTTTGTAGATTATGCGGTGTTGCCGTCTTTTCTATTATAATATTATACAATTCACAACTTTATTTAGTTAACGAAAGGTTTTAGTTTGCAGCTGTAACTTAACTATTTTATAAAGCAAAATTAGTTTCCCTGGAACTTTTTTTCATCATTTGAATGAACAATTTTTATTTTATTTTAAATTAATTGTGTATTGGGAATAAGTTATAACTTTAATTCGTCTTTGGATTACAATTTTCCCCGTTTTAGTAGAGACGAATATTTAAAAAAAGAGAATTAAGTAAACTTGATGTTGTTCGTTGACAGTTGATGATGTATAATATAATTATTAATGTTCCCACATTTCAACCCGTTGAAGTATCCTTCCGTCGTTCGGTATTGTTTTTGTTATATTGATGTTAAGTGGGTACTGCTGTGATGAAAAACGCTGTGGCCATTTTCTCTTTAAAAGTGTGATTTTGTAAATTACTTCGACTGTATAAGTGACTTGAAATGACTCATTCGCGACCCTCTTTTGCTCCCCTCCTGCTCCTACTTCAAATGACTTCTTATGTTGCCTCTTGATATTTCCCCGTTACATGCATGCGCCTTTCCCCCCTCCCCCCCACCCCATGTGAAATCCACCAACTCGTCATTATTCTTTGTGAAGATCTGTCTGCGATGTAGCTGATGATCTGTCCCTTCTGTTTTGAGTCGGTGACTGTTTCTCACAACCCAGTTTAAAAGTTGTTTGTTTGTCACGAATGTTTTTGTAATTACCTACTTCCGTCCCCTGCATAATAACTTGAGTTGATTCTAGAGCGAAGATATTAAAAAAGTTGTATAAAATTCAATGTGTAAAAATGTTTTTGTTCGATTCATCGAAAGATTGTATCAAAACTATTTCTAAAAATTAAAATGGTAGAAGACATAAAAAACTTTTTTTAAATTATTTAATTTTAAAAAGATTTGTGATCTCTTTATTATTTAATGTGATATAAAACTTTGACCTATTTCAGATAATACTTCTAAAATTTCTTATCATTCCAGAATTGCGACAATTAATATAAAAGCTTTTTTGTTTTAATTGCACTATACTATTTTAATTCCAAGTATTTTAGTATAATTTCATATTTTCTTCAACCTATTTGTCTTATTTATTCATTAAAAATAGAATATAAAGGGAGACACTATAATACGCATGCTGTATTAAAAATAGCAATAAAATCCCGAACACATATTTATAGCTTAATTCATAAGTATTTTACTTGTGTATATTTTATCAGGTTTTTATAATTACTGCTAACATATTCGTATTCTTTAGATACATCTATACTTACTATAACTGAAGAAATCTGAATAAATACAAAGTAATAAAAGCATAGTAAAATAATCTCGGCTAAGAAAACAACACGCACATAGTTGCAATATTATATTATTTAGTGTGTATATATAGATTGGGTTGCAGACTTTTTATTACAATATTATACATATGCGTTGCTTCATTGCTCTTGATAATGTTCCTACTTATAGAGTTATGGCCTTGTCATTGATAGAACTATATCACTGTGTTGTGAGTGACATGTGGTCAATAATACTTAAAATAATTCATTCCTGGTTATTAATATAGGCAGTGTTTTGTCTTCTACGCCGTCTTTATTCAAAAACGTGTATTTTTCTAAATTTATAACTTACAACAAGACTTCAATAATTCACGTTTACATTTTTAAAACCAATAAAATAATATTTCAAATGTTTGATGCTAACATCGTCAATGCTCCCCTGGTCTTCAGGCTTGACCGGTACCACAGTGTACGCCTGGCCCCAGGCTAGCTCCGCCATGACCTCGTCAGCCACCACAACCAACACCAACTCGCCCGGGCCACCGCAACAACAGCCCACTGGGTCCTCTCCTCTGCCGCCCCTGCCCGAGATATCCCTATCTCGTCTCCGATTGGTCGAACGGCTGGGCGGAGGGCAGTATGGAGAGGTCCATCTAGCCGAGGTGCTTGGAGATGCTGGCTTGCCGGGAGATAGTCCTCCTGTCCCTGACGTCACTGTATCGATCCGCCCTCGATTGGTGGCGGTGAAAATGTTAAGAAAGGATTCTTCTGATCAGGCCAAGTAGGTTTCAAAAGTTATTATTTTTCAGTTAATTTTAATATTTAAAAACGAAAAATGCAACTGACAAAGTTAGTCTGTCTGATGATAAGTTTCAGAATATGTAAATAATTTTTAAACCGTCTACTTTAAGTTAAATTTAAAAGCTGTAAACACATCTTGATATAGTTATTATCTTTGGGAAACATGTCGTTTTGCGATTTATACAATCACATTAAGGGGCAACCAAACCTCCCCAAATATAGCTCCTGTGTAATGTGTAAACACCGCTCATTATAAGAGTGGGTCGGATTGTGTCTTATCTATAACCTTGGTTTTAACACTTGGATATTATTATCTGACAAATAATTATACATACAAAGGAGCAGGAAGTTCCACAGCTATTATCATTCACCTCTGACCAACTATTTGTTTTTGTAGTATATACGATTGTTTAGAGTTTTATCCATGAGTTGAGCCTGATCAATTATTAACCTGAAATTGCCCCTTGAGATAAAACCATGTTTTGATGATAATTTTTTTATCTACTAACAATCACAACAAAGGAATTAAATTTCTTCGCTAACACATCTATGAAACACATTTCACACTGCAGTTAATGGATAAATTCCATTTATATCACTCTAAAACAATAAATGTTTGAACAAATTAATTAAATTATTATTTGAAAATCTTACAACACAGTGATTCACGCGCTGAAGTCTCTTTAACTCCAGATCAATCCTTTTGACCATTGTTCAAGCTTTGTGAATCATGACGAAGCAATTTCACATTTAAAGCTTTTAATTACTCAATTCTAATAATGGATTAAATTGGACTTAATATATAGTCGTTTAAAAGTCGTTTGAATAATTAACATATTGTGTATAAAAAATAAGTACAATAATTTAATTAATAATTATTAGATGTTTTTACACAAATGTCCTAATTGATTGGGATTCTTTAATAATTCATAGATCTTTGTAAATCACTTAATTTCTTTCAAAACCATTCTACAAAATAACCCTATATAGTATATGCATTGTATTTTAAATTAATTCTCACGAATTCAATAATAGAAGCACGAGGAATTGTTCTTCTTATTGACAATTGAAAAACTTTTCTTTTTGCTACCTACAAATTCTTACTATCTATTAATATTTGTACTCGTAAATTCTATTATTCTAAATACTATTCATATCTATTGAATATAAAATATCGGCTATATATCTATAACATAGACAGTAGTATAACATACAGAATACATTAACAATACACTCGACCTTATAGAATTTTATAAGATTGTTTTGCAAACTTTTTATTTATGTTTTAGTATTGAAAAATATGTCGCACCGATTACTCATGTTGCATAAGGGCACCCACCCACCGTCATATAATGTGTTCGTGTGCTTGCGTATAATTATAAATAATCCACTTACCTTATAACACTTTTTATATAAGTACTGGGTGTTTTTATTGCTGCCCTATCAACCCGCCTCTAATAGTATTATAGAAAGAAATCAAAAGTCAATGACAGTCGGGCCTCTTTTATAGCCTTGACAATTTATTGTTCTAATGATATTAGGGTGGTCCTCACAATTTAGGCGGGTTTCTCTTTATATTTGGTTTGAGGACAATGAACAAAGGAGTGTCTTCTATATAATCTGTTTGACTCAAGATATTAGTTGTACAATTTTACAGTTTATTGTTTTAATTTGGAGAATTGAAAATATCGGGACAATTAAGCAGCCTGTGCGAAGCAATCCAATTCAGTTTACGTCTGTAATAAACCCAATATAATTATTAATAGAAGTCGGTGTTGGATTTTATGTTTCATAATTATATTTAAAAAGTATAACTATGTTATTTTAAACTCTCACACATGCATGCAATATAACTCTCCCTCCAACACCCTAATTTGCATCTAATATAACAACAGTTACTGTTAATTACACCAGAGTGTTATTCTTTTATTTTATGAGACAAAATTAGGGTTTATTGCCGGCTTCCTCTGGTGAGTTATTCGATTATTTCAGACTTTTGACACATCCCCTTTTTAATATTGTTTTATGATTTTATAGATATGCAGGCAATTATATTTGATAATATATAGTTCAGCTGGCGGATATTTGACTATTTACTATCAGAAACAGAGACCATGCTTGTATTATTCAGCGGCTTTTAATTTCTTAAAGTTTATTCCCTTCTTAGGTCCACTACCCATCGCTTCGAAACATTAGTCTTTATTATGGAGGCAAAACAGTCCTATTTATTCATTTCCTGTTGGACGTCACTAGAGGAAAATTAGCTCTATGACGACAACTGCAAATGGAGATAAAATCATTTCATTTTTCTCCTGATAACAAAATAACTAGAATATATTTCTCTTCATGTTTTTGTGTAAGTATAATATATTCGACTGAGCGTCCTTTTTTTTTTACTTCATCTTATATTTTGTTAAGTATAGAAGACGTCTCATTCTTTGTTCCCCATCGAAAGACAAAGCTGGTTAGTCATTCTGTCTGAGGACATACGTCAAAATGAGATTAGTTCAGTTGGGGGAAATTCGAAGATTAGCTACACTATATAAAATTACAATACTATTCTACATCAAGCTGTCCCTAGGATCATTTCTATTATAGTGAGGTGAAGTTGCAGTAGACAACACGTTCCCTTGATTTAATTGAATGCGCATGTTATTAAGTGTGTGCTCAGTCATGATGGTGAATTGGACTGGTCCATTTTGGATTAATGTATCATGTATGCAGCTATAGGAGGAGCTCCTTGGCATCTTCAATCGAGGCTGGTTGATGACTAAGAAGTGTCCCCAGGATAACGGCAGTTACAGCTGATGAGAAATAATGTAGCGAATAATAAGGCTTATTATTTTGAGAGATTTAATTCTAAGAAAATGTTGCCCTTAATATATTGCTCGCCAGACTTTGCTGCTGAATTTCTAGTTAATTCTATTTTCCACAATAAATTTTCCTTGATTGGAAGAAATATTGACTCATAAAACTGACACGTAAATAATTTGGTTTAATTTTCTATTTATTAAGAAACGAAAAGCGATTTTATATTCGACGACAAAGAATATTATGTGAGCAATTTAACTTTTTGTTTAAAGGAGGATTCCTAATTGTTGTAATACATCATTAGTTTATTAAAAGGGTTATACCTCAGAGTCAAAACACTGTAATTTATTATTTAATTAACTTGGCAATAAGATCCTACAAATTAATATCAATTTCACAAATTTAAAATAACTTCAACTTCTTATAAATGAATTAATAATAGAATTGCCCTATAAAATAAAATTCCATTCAGTCTTCTCATAAACTGTGCCCCTGCACATACTAACCTTTGCCTCATCCAAACTCCACCACCTCAACAGACGCGAATTCCAGCAAGAAATCAGCATCCTCTCGAGGCTATGCGACCCCAATCTGGCTGGGGTTCTTGGAGTTTGCACCGAACAAGGCAGCCTGTCGGCCATTGTTGAGTACACGAAGCACGGAGACCTTCACCAGTTCCTCCGTAGCAGACGGCCCACCACCACTATCTCCAACTACGGCTGTCCCGTGGGTACTGTCTCGCCCAACTCGACGGCGGGTAACATCACGGTCAGTGGGTCGGACCAGGTGATGAGGACCAGTGGGATGGATATGGAATCTTCGGATACACTCAGGTTGGTGATATGCTACTTCATTCCGTATCATATCTTTAATATATTGAACGTTTTAAGATCTGCAAGTTATTGATTCTTCGACAAATTCGAATTCACGGCTGCATACTATATTATTGTATCGATCTAGTTTTAAATATCAACAATAAAAAAAGACTAACGTGTGAAGCTTTTAAATCATGACTCATTTTCTCTCTTTTAATAATTATGAGGCTGTTTATTACAGTTTTTTATCTGTCATTCAGTATAATAAATAAAGTGAACAATTTTAAGTATATTCTAAATATTCTAAATATTGTATCTTAAAGGTGTTTACAGACGTGATCCTATTGAAATTATTTCTACCGTTCAAAACAACTAATTAACTTTATTTTAAAACAAATTTGAAATATTAAGAGAAATATTCTATGTGTGGTGTCTAGGGTGTACTTTGTCTATATTCTGTGACCTGGATCATGCTATCGTAATGGATATTTCTCTATTTGATTTAAATTAAAATATTCCATAAAATTAATTTCACTGTCAATTACTGATCCTTTTATTAATGGCTTTGCGGTGTTATTTACGCCATCGTCATTTTATTATTTAGAAAAGTAAATCACACGCGAACTGGATTTTCAGGGCGAAAAATAGACGACACCGCAAAAAAGTTTGATTCAAACATTAAGTAGTTTCCTGCAGTAGTTGTCCCACGCATACCTACACACCTCGCCGGCCGAAAACATATCGCGTTTAGTTGCTTAGCAATGTCATAATATTATTTTAGTTTTAACTAAAAAACAAAAGATATTAACTAAACCTTATCGATTCATAGAGGGGCGCTCGTTCTCTTATGATTATGATATACAAATGAAATTCGTCCTGTGCTGTTCTAATGTATTATTTTATGAACAATATTAACTCTACGGATGGGTGAATATATGCTCTCTGAGATATTGCAGATCTTCATGGAAAAACAATATATGCCAACGCTGTATAGAATAATTGAATTTACAAATAATTAATCGGTCTTATGAAAGCCGACGAAAATGCATTTATTAATCACACTATGTTGTGGCTTAGTTTTCTTTTTGACAGGGATTTTGTTTGAATCGCGTGTTTGCAGAGACATGATGCATTCATTCTCCTTGTCTCTTCTATCTGCAGCTCCCTGTCGTAATATTAATCAAAATGATAGAAACAAGGCAACATTTAAACAAAATTGTAAGAAAAATCACAAATTTTCACCACAGCCTATATCTTTCACCTGATATTAATGCCTTCTCCACTGCCCGCTAGACAATATTTCAGAGGAAAAGACTTTATTAGGAGTCGGTATATTATAATGAATGATATAAGCGTTGCATGCAGTCAATCCTATAATATACCTATCCTAGGTTTAAAAGAGATCTAGCTTGACCTGAGAAAAAAGAGATTAATATGTAGACCAGCCGATTGAAGGAAACGCCGTCGGATCCGGACTATTTAATCTTTCCGCCGCACTGACAGTCCTAGCCGACGACACATTGGAAATGTATTTGTTTCAATTATATCCTCTGACAGCAATATATCTTCCTGTCTCAAAATCCGCTTTCATTTTATGGAAAAGGGTTTCGACAACTCCTCATATTTTTAAAATATTTTATTTAGATGAATTGCTATATATATATATATATAACGAAACAAAAGTTTGATTTGCTTTAAATAGCTAAAGATAATAATCTTTTTAATTGGTTATATTTTTGGAGGAAAGACATAAACATACCATATTTTTAGATCATTTTATTATTATATAGGTCAAATATTCTTTTGTACAGATGTATTATTATTTCACCTACAAATTGCAATATTAAGAAAAACATTTTTTTATTTATAATGAATGGATATACTTCAGGTGCAGGTGGTGTGAAAAACTCCATCGATACATTAAGTTTCTGCGGCAGAAATATATCTTTTTCAGAGTTTTTGGAACACATAAAGATTATTACAAGTTATATGTGGAAAATGATATGCCCCAGATATCTGATTTATACCTTCCATATACCTTGTGTTAACTATTAATTTTTTCTATACAAGATAAGAAATAATATAATTTCGATTCCAAATCATATGAAATAAGGACACAGAATAGTTCTCCATATTCACTATGTCTATATTAGCAAATTAAAAAATAAATAATATAATTCTAATAAATAGTTTGAGGGAGTATAGCTTTGTATTCTTTTATTACACGGCCTCAGAATGATAAGAATAATTCGGTGAGGTTATAAGAACCTGTTTCTTTTCCAAAAGTTTTCCCGATAAAATCACTCCATCTATTTTGATTAAGATAATAAATAACTTCTTATAACTTATTTAAGAAATTCTATAATGAAATTGCTTCATTTATTTTATTCTAACTCATATGCCTTCAAATTAAAATTAATAATGTTTACGCTAATAAAGTTAATCAAGAGACATTATTAAAAAAAATCGTTTTTCGATTTTGACAAATTCTAAATATTTTATTGGTTTAATTATTACAATTACTCCAAAGGGAATATACAATGTGAGGTGGATGAAAGTAATTACTTCTAAATACATACGACATGTTATTCCTTATTTTAAAAAATGTAACATTTTATATCTTTTCTTTTATTTTGCTGATAAACTATTTCCGAAGTTTACTACAAATATAGAAGGAAATTGCATCCAAATCATAAATTTAACTCTATATATTGCATTGATTATTTAATTCCTGTTTATCTTTATAGTGTATATCTTTACAATCACTTAAAATCCAGAAATTTTTCCTTTTTTAATATACAAAAGAAAAGCGTAAGGGAGGCTACCCTTTTCAGAAACTCTTGGCAACATGTTTCTTTTGTTCAGGGTTGTGTGTTACGATAGAAACATGATTACTTTATAATTATGTGTAGGAGTATAATAAGTGGAGTTATAATTTTTATTATACAAATAGACGATTTTAGTTGGTAAATGTTGCAACATCACCATAACTGGAAGACATTTTCCGATATCGGGAATCGTAACTCAATAATTATTCGTGTATTGAGCAGTTTCGTCAGCTGTAGTTTGTGGTTTAAGCAACATTTAAATGATCTCTGATTAGTTTCTTAATTTATTCTCTTATAATTCGAAACTCCTCCACCTTTTCAGCTATGGATGCCTCATCTATTTGGCCGCTCAAGTAGCCAGTGGTATGAAGTATCTGGAGTCCCTGGGTTTGGTACATCGCGATCTCGCTTGTCGCAATTGTCTGGTGGGATCCCGATTCGCGGTGAAAATCTCTGATCTGGGAATGTGCCGTAGAGTGAACGCCACCGACTATTGTCGTCTACAGGGTCGCCCTCCCCTCCCAATTCGATGGATGGCTTGGGAGACACTGTTACAAGTAAGATTTGTGTTCGGTGTTTTTATTTAAATTATTTTAAGAAACCATTTTTGATATGATTGATTTAGATAGAGATGGGATTTTCTTTTGTTTTGTAGCTATTTTAAACGATTGATATTTTGTTAATAAAACGGAATCTAATAAGATAAATTATAATTCATTCAAGTTTTTGTCTCATATAATATGTCAATTTAAAAAGAGAACAAAACGTTTTGTCTATTTAATAATGGTTATTGTTTCCTTCAAACTATCCTGGTTGAGTTTAGTTTTGTACGTATGAAACAATTATGTACATATAACAACATTTGTTTAGATTTTATTTACCTTTTTCTGCTTTCTATAATATGTATCAAATATTTATAAACATGTTGGAGTGAATATAAAAAAGTCTTATAACAAAATGGAAACATAGAAAACTGAGACGAGCCTTGGGAGAACTCATAAATCTTATTCTCATTTTGAAAAAGGTTTCCCCTATATTTAACCCGACTTATTTAGCGTTACTCGGGATTTAGACAATATCTAATGTACAGTGATGTATAATATAACCACAGGAATATCCTGGAAAACAAAATGATATAATCGAATTCATGTTGATGTATTATGTATATCCGTGTATGTACATACTATCTTCTGTAATGATATATTCGAAGTTGATCCTGGTGACGTGCGGTTAATCCTAGCTGTCACCCGACACTGGAGAAATCTTTTTTCAACTATGACGTAATGGAAGAGCTACTTTCATTATCCGGGCATTCTACCTATTCACTAAAGAAAATGGTAGATATATGTTACTAACAGTAAAGAATATGGTGGAGGAATATCATTTCTTAAAACTAATCGGAACTGGCATTGATGACTATCATAAAGGGAAGTAGACAGGGCGAATATGTGCCGGGAATTAGTCATCAGCGAAGCTCTCTTGCTCGAAATTACATAAACTACAGGCTGCATGGTTTGGAGGGGAGCAATCCCCACTCGCGCACAATGGTCTGCAATTAACTATCCATTCCGTTTAGTATAGCTGAATACCCTGCAGACTGACCACATAATATACAGACGAAGCATGAATCGTGGGGAGGGAAGGTGAAATCAGTGGCTCAGACGTCAACCCTGCCCGGTATAGAAGTGGTTCTTGCATGCCAGAGCCCTTTCGAGCCTGATATAACAGCGACTGTGATTTCTGAGCGAAGGAAATTGGTGTAATTGTTCCCGCCTGACCATTACCCCATGACTCTTTCGTCTTTCTTCCATTCCAACATCTTTTCTCATGTGCTCCTGCTGCTGACTCATGTCGTCTTGGTCCATGAGTCTAATTCATCGCTACTGGCCTGTCACACATCATCTTCATCGACATCTGATGTCCTATGCCTCGTCTAAGATAAAGATTGACACATTTCTTTCTTTCGTGCGTTTTCCATTTCAATCTCTACTTTCCATTTTCCTCAAAAATGTGACTTTTTCACCACTATTTTTAAACGGATCCAATTTTCCATTATCTTAAAACTGTAATAGCAGCCTCGCACCAACGAAAAAAATTATTCGGACAGGTTTCTGCTCCCAATGTTGGCTAGACTCATAGCATTCCCGATGGTCTTTGCTCAGCTGAGCGCACACCCGTTTGTGCAAACGTGCCCACACAATCAATGTCGCCTACCACCTGTTAACTTTCTCACAATTCAGATTCAATAGATTCATTCCATCGCCTCTTCTATATAATATAATAGCTCTCTTTGTGGACTGGTGTTAATAATAAAATAGTCTTCAGATTTGTTTTAATTATTTTATATCGATTTTTTCCAGAACTATCACTCAGAGATTTGCTTTTAAAATGTTGAAATAATCACAATCTGTTTTAGTTTAATTTATTCTGCGATGTTTTTTATAGAATTTAATAATGGTAGTGCTTTATTATACCTTCTGACTAGGCAATGGTATTCATGCATAGTTTATAAGATTATATTATGTGAGAAATAAATACCAATGCATGCAACAGGAGACGAACTTTTTATGACAAAATTATTACTCTGGTTTTATGATTATATTATTATAGGAAGATGGTATTCCTTTTTTTATTGGGTTTGAAAAGAATGGTCTCCCCGCACACAGCATTCCATTTGTTATAATAATGTTTGCGACGTAGTGTCGTATAATATAGAACTTCCGCGTGTTTGTGCCATGCATCTCCAACTTGTTTGTGTGATAAAGTAATCCATCCACCGGATCTCCCGTCTGCTTTTATTCTTCTTGGTGTGAGTCAATCAATATATTATTAAAGCTACCCAGAGCATGTTGAAGTCTCATGTATACGTTTTCTGTTTCGCTTTGGTCGTCTCTTGAGTATATGTTGCGACACATTCTGGTCCTCTTTCGGTCTTTGTCATTGTTTTGTTAAAAATTAAAGTCGGTGGAACTCTTTTTTTATACTGACTACAATGTTAAGTGTGATTATTAAAAGTAGAGCTGGTCTTTTAAATTAGATACAGTTTAGTTTTGACAGCCTGACAGAATGGATTCCTCTATTCATGAAAAGATAAATTGCTTGTCCGCTTTGTGATGTAGCGGTTTGACCTCAAAAACTATATTTAAGCTGCCGCGATTTCCTTTTGTGGTTCAATAAAATGGTAACAAAGAAGGCCACTGACTAAGATTGTTTCATTATATAACTGAGGTCATATAATATATTATATCGAGTAAGAACTGAATTTTCTTTTTTTTATTCCAAATGGTTCCTTTACCACTTTGCTCTGACGAAGACAGGAAAAGATCAATCATTATTTTTTGCTGTCTTGGATAATATTAATAGTATCAACTCAAAAATTATTCTTAATGGCTTCGTATGATGTTCTCCCTTTGGTCATATATACCGGGCGGTTGTTAAACAATCGTCAGTTTAGAAGGGCATTAACCATATAAATAGTTAATGTGGGTTTGTTTATTCGGCACGATAATAGCTAATTGTAGCACAAATTATCATTTGAGACAGTGCTCCATCGTGCACATCTTGCATTTTGCCTGGGCTATACAGAGATTACAGCAGAGCCCTCCAAATAGTTTGACGGTTTTATTTTATTTTAATTTGTTTCGTTCTGTCATTTCCCTGTTTTGCACCAACTCAAAATTCATACTTAGATTTCCATTACAAGCGCGCTTATCTGCATGTTATGGTGTCCGCAATTTAGACATTCTCTCTTTCCTTATATGTATATAATGAAATAAACATTGAGGAAAATATGGAACCGTACCAGAAGACAAATATGATTTTACAAAAAGTTCATTCACACTTGACCAACAACAAGATCAGTCTTCTCCAACAAATAATAATTCGTCAATATTTTCTTTCTTTTTAAGATGATAATACAAGTATTAATTTGTAATATCCACTATGTAATACCTTACTGCATTGCATTTTTTTAACTTCGCAAGCTTAAGAAACAGTTATGAAGTAATTCTCTCAGTCTCGTCTACATTTTATCTTTCATTCTCTTCCTCTCCCTCTATGGGCTAGTTATGATTCTAACTAACTTTGAAGTGTGCTAATAAAGACTTCGACGACTAAATTTCTTGATGAAGCAGCAAAGGAATGAGGGAGCTAGAAACCTAATTGAAGACACTGTTCTCCCTTTTCTAACATTAAGCTAATTATGACGGAGGACGACAGTAAAGAAGGAAATATCCATTAGCATGCACTCTTCTGTGAAACACAATACTTACCTTTCTTTTTTAAATTAACTATTGCGTCACTGGAGCGTTTATTTTGGCATTCTGGATTTTTCCTTTTTTTATTTTCAGGTTTCAAATTTGAATGGAGATTATCTTAGACCCTTTTAATACCATGGATTCAATATATTATATAGTATTTTGTTTCTTTTTTTATTACAGGGCAAGTTCAGCTGCAAATCCGATGTTTGGTCATTTGCTGTGACCCTGTGGGAGATTCTAACCTTCTGTCGGCAACAGCCCCTCGACCACCTCACCAATGAACAAGTGGTAGACAATAGTGTCCGAGTCGGAGCCGAAGACCCCAGCGCTGAGTATCCGCCGTGTCCCGCCTTGTGTCCCAAGGAGATCTACGACCTCATGCTCGAGTGTTGGCAGATGCGGGAGGCTCAGCGTCCAGCTTTCCGCGAAATACATATGTTCCTTCAGCGTAAGAATCTTGGTTTCGACGCCGAGGACGAGTATCAAGTTAGTCGAGCGTCGAGTAACAGTTCCGGAAATGCACTCGCATAGGCACACATCGGTACACAACATCGCAGGGAAGAAACTAATAATTTGGCTTCAATAGAATAATGAACCTTTCCATCATAAAGTTTAATAATAAATATTTCTACTACTCATAAGTAGAATATATGGGACATAAACAATATTTCATTAATTGATCATATTTTTTCATATTTTTTTATTAACCATATTTAAACCCGGCATTTCGACTGGTCTAATAGACCTAAAATATTGTTAAGGACAATTTGTATCAGTTTAGTTATTGTGTTGGCGAAGAATTGCGTGACCAACAATTGTTTTGTAATTTTCTCTCGGCTTCTATGAAACTTTCCGCATATTTCCAACAGATCGCATTTGTAAATGTCTGACGTTCTGTTCTAGTCCAAACTGATTTCTATTGTTTAGATACTACACTATGATTCTTTTCTATGTTATCTCTTAAACTGCCCTCTTCCTATCCCTCCCTTTTTAATAATATTTTATTACACCAAATCTAAATTGGTTGGCTTTTGTTCATCATTAAGTATCCTCTGTACAGTTGAATTAAATTATATTATTGTTTATGATTTATTATATTAACTATACTACTATTTAATTTGGCGCTTTCTGGCCCTATGGGTCACTCTTTCTGAAGCCATTTTGGAGTGAGGACCCCCAGGTCTCTATTTCCTGTACATTTTGTACAGATCCATAAACTGACCCCATTATATCGCTATATCATGTAGGCGCTTTACAAAAGATGATTCGACATGTGATTCACTCCAACCGCTACCCCCACCACCCCCCTCTCTGCGATCATGAAAATTGATAGTATTATTTGATGAAACAGGGAACGATGGTTTTAATTGTCGGGACAGTTTGTACAAACGCAGTGGTGTCAAATGCTGAAGATATAAAAATACAAACTAATATGTTAACGTTATCACGCACACTCATGAGTACAAATGGGATGTCGAATTTGCTCATGTACAACTTATTTTTGACACCTGTAGTGAATAATCGAGCGAGCTTAAACTGCCCTTGGTTTTATGATTTTACCATTTAGGTGTACTAGGTTATACCACACCAAAGGCTGACTAGATACTACTGCATATTGCACAACAGAAATTGGCTATCAGTAGTATATATGGAATGGTGCTGTTTTATCTGTTGTTAATTATATTGTTTAAAATCTTTCATCTTTATTTGTAAGTGCATCCGCAGCCCTTCAACATGTAAGAAAATTTTTATTTAACTGTTCCTCCGAAATCCATTATTCTTTTTTTATTATTATCCAATTTAATAAACCAGATATATATTATACTATCCACAATTTCTTTCGAAATCTTTTAAAAACTTTTGTCTCAAACTTGCCCATGTGAAAAATATTGTAAACTATTATTATTATTTTTAAATAAACGCTGTTCCCCACACCCCTACTCTTTTTAACTAGATTTATGCCCCATCAGTGTATCCATCTGTATCCTATCTGTGTATGTATTTCGAGAGGTATTTGTACCAATGTAATTATTGTAAGTAATAAGTAACTATTCGTATACCCACATCTTACTTTCGCCAACACAGCGCTTACATCATATAATACTGTAGCTCACAGCTTTGATGGTGTAATTTACCTTTTTTGTTGTATTCTTTTATTTCTGGCTTTGTTTTAATTTTTGTTTTATAAACTATATTGTCAGATATAAGAACTCGGTCATCTTTGTTTTATATACATTATATCGTACAGTTGATGCTTAAAAACGTGCGATTTTATCATGAAGACTTGCAAAGGGATAAAACTAGAATTGTGAATTAATGTTTTGCTGTTATACTATTATCGGTCCTTATTCAATGACCGTATTCCATATGTAGTGTGTTTTTGAAGTTTCAATACTATATGGTACCAAGAATTAAAAATATATTTTGTCATTTTGGTGAAAAAAACTAGTCTTACTTCTTGCCTTTGTTCGAATGGATTTAGAAAGGGTACACATTTATTGATTTAAATTTTGTTTAAACTATATTAATATAAGAAATAATATAAAGATAAAAACACAAGCTGCTAAAAAACGTATATTTTTCACAAATTTTCGGAAGCAAACTTCCCTTATCAAGTGAGATAAAAATAATGATAAGAGATATAGTGAACACCGTAATATATAACAGGGCCGATTACGTAATAAGATAAAATGTGAAAAGGAGTGAGGATAAATCGATAATTAGTTAGATAAAATATGTAGGAATGATTAATAATAAAATAGGCAGTAAAGAACAGACTATGAGTCATGGTGAAAAGAGTTGAAAGGGAACGTCAATATAAAATGCACAAAAATGAATAAGAGCACTGCTACAATAATAAAACACAAATTAGTAGATCAGGTGCATGAGCTCTCTTTCCAGTTTACTATTAATAGCCGGTTTCAATTTAGATATCCAAGTGTCTTATTTAAGGCGAAGATTAATTGGGTTATTGAATGTTATAACGAACGGAATGTAGGTTGAGTTGCAGAGTTGAGTGTGTTTGAAAATGGAGCTGTGTTCCTTGTAACGTTGGTACAATTTGCGTATTGTGCTTCCGAAATGCTCCAGTTCACAATTGGAGCATTTCAATGAACACAGTTGACTATTGATATCATAGAAATAAATATGTATTATATTTCTATGGCATGCATAGATAGTAAAATAAGAAATAAATACGCCTTTAATTGTATACTCATTTAAAATCTATTGATTTATTTTATGATTACGATATGGAGAATTCAAATAAGTAAAAATAAATTCTATGACATGCTTGATAATAATCTATGGTCTTTAGAAATCAATGGTTTTCATAAAAAATTGAAATATTTGAAAAATTGCTTGCAGATCAAAATTGCTAGCAAAAAAAATAATTTAAACGATAATTTTTTTGACATAAAGTTAGGTATTGAAGAGATACACCATTTTTGAAAAGTTCAAAGTCATTGGTTGCTTAGTTAATAATGGCGCCATTAAAAAAATATAAACATGGTAATTTTTACCCTGTCAGCACCGTGTTATATTAAAAATACGACCAGAAAGAGACATAAAATAAAAAATCTGATGGCACCTACCAGAAACAGAATTTTATAGCGCACACTGTCCTAAAATACGGGACTGATCTATAAATCGATAAAGTCTACAGAGCTGTTTAAAATATACCATTTTTTTGCAAAAATTAAATGTCATAGTAAATGTCATAATAACCATAGTCATCTGACTGCAACTTATGCGATAGGTACCTATTCTCATGCCTTGAAGAGCTACGTTTTTTTATAAGCTATATTTTCTGAGTGACAGACGCACAAAGATTACAAGAAGCATACAACACGAACCCTTTCTGGTCGCCACAAGCGAATGACGCAGCTGTCAGCCAGGGACGAGGTAAGTAATTTTTGGTCCGAACCGGGGTTCGAACCCACTCGCACAGACTGCCATTAGGTTGCCAGTCCAACGCTCTAACCTCTGGGCCACCGCGTCTCCGTTGTAAGCAAAATTTTGTAACAAATGAAGAAATTGTCCAATTTTCGCATGAGTAATGTCTAATTTTGTAATAGCTTTTCTGTAAATATGTTTTTAATATCAATAAAAAAACAAAAATTAAATATGAAATGACATATACTACTTGAATGTTTTACCAGCAGTATGCTAAACCATAAATTATTTTGAAACTAAAATTATATTTTGATATTATAGAAATAAATAAGTTTGCGAAAAATACATTATGTTTGAACGAATACGAAAATGTTTATATTTTATCTATAAAAACGGCTTTTATTTCCCATATACGAGATTTTGTTCGGGTTGTCTTAACACGCTTATCTTTAAATATGAATCATTCCAGATTGAAAATGTAGCAAAATAAAATCATCAAGAAATGGAATGAACTTTTTAAAATGAAAACCAAAATTTTCTGTTTTTTATATACAGTATTATATACAATTATAGAATAATCAAAAAGTTTACCCAGAGAATATTTCAAAACTTTATACGATTTCTTGGGTCCATTATTGGACACCAAACGCACTTCAACAATTTCTCAGTTACTGCCCATATTTAATAACTTTTACTATTTTACTAAATTGTGTGTAAAGGTTGGATTGATAAAATCAACCCGAATGGTGGCTACTTTGTCCTTTTGTTGTTTTTTCGATGTATCCAATGGACCCCAGTAATATAAGTTATCATATAAACCCGTGAACCAACGTGAACAAGGATTAACCTAAAGTCATATTTGACTACGATAAAACTAAGGGAGGATCTGACGGTAAGGGTCAAGGATTGGATTACTCTGAAGTAAAATTTTTTTAAATATGCATTTACCTTATACAATAGAAAACCTTTTTGTGATTTTGTCTGAATTTAACTTAAAATGCAGATTTAAAAAAAATAAACATATTACTAATATGTTTACCATTATTAAATTAAATGGTGCATATAACGTGACAAATTTTATTATCTATAAAATATCAACATTTTTTTAAAAATAAACTATTTCAGACAAAATAAATTTTAAAGAATGAAAATTTCCCTGCGAATACATCGCATGTATCTATTGAAGGAATCATGTCTGTGTCTTGTGGACACGAGCTGATGTTCCTATCATGCCAATAATCTGCATTTGAACGTTGGGACTTCACAAAGACCTGTAAAAAGCATCCATATCGCATCAATAATCAAAAGTGTATCATGACTATTACACTCCAAAATAAGTTGCAACAAGACAATATCTTCACGCGGATGGACAGCCCCACCTTCGTCTAGAGATCAAAATCCATCTTGTACAGAGTCAATCATGCCGATAAAATTACACCAACTTATCTTGTGTGATTTAAATCCCGACGAAGCCTGAGCAATGGGACTATATCTTTTAAATAAGGACCTTAGTCTATTGTCCACTAATTGGCTCGATAATCCAGATTTGGAAGTTGTCCCTAGCACGTGGCCCCTCGCTGGTTTCTGACGAATTGATTTCAATGAACAAGTTGTTGTAGATTTATGCTTCATTGGACCAGAGTATCTCGCTCTTATTCCTGTCCAGTCCGATCTTCCTTCTCAACTCCTCAAGAGAGAAATAAGGATGAGAGGTGCAGAGAGGATTTCCACTCTAACAATTGTTGCTATTATCTTTCTGACTGATTCGGATAATACGCAACCATTTTGGATTGCACCAGCCAATAAAAATAATCTTCTTTTGTTGTAGTATAACGCTCCTCTTAGATATATATATAAATAACTAATTTAAAATTAGACATTTACATTTTTACAAGAAGGAGATTCATAACTCACTGAGACCACATTGTCTTCGACACAACACGTTTTATAATCTAGAAAATGGCACTGAACTTCTCGATAGAGTCCATTTTACGACATCCATTTCGACAGGCGGATGATGAATCAAATGCA
Source organism: Vannuccia rotundouncinata (assembly GCA_034780395.1). Lineage (NCBI taxonomy): Eukaryota > Metazoa > Platyhelminthes > Proseriata > Coelogynoporidae > Vannuccia > Vannuccia rotundouncinata. Next base: position 10,944 of record JAUZNC010046657.1, on the reverse strand, counting down.
GCCTTGATCAAAATCACTACAGAGCAGTTTTCAGGAACATGCCAGTCTCAGGAGGTCAACGAATCTACTTTGGAAACTAAGCCTTACTCGTGGCTCCAGACTAATCGATATAATCCACCAAAATTAGCCCGTAAGTTTTGGAAATAGTTAACATAAAGAAATATTTCAATAAATACTTATTAATTTCATGAAAAAAATCAAAATTAATGATGTTTAATCTTAACGAATGTAAATAATAAAAATGTGTCGCTCTATAAAATATATTTTAAGTATTGTCAAGAATTTTTGGAAAAGAAAAATGGCGTCTGAAAAAATTAGAAATACTTTTGTGAAATGAAATATTTATACACGCGTAAAAAATATAGAATTTGGTTTTTCCAAAGTTATCTTCTTAACACAAAAAAACAATTGATTACAAAATTTAACCTTTTTTTGCGATACAAAAAAGATCTTACTTCTATGTTTATTAATTAATTTCAATTATTTAAAATTAATGTCTTATAGGAGGCAACCGAACGAAGCAAGAAGCAAAAGATCTCTCAATCCCAAAACTTGGCTCAAACAAAACGATCTGCAAAATCCAGTCTACAGGAACTAGCAACAAGTTTGGCGGTCGAAGTCCACGCATCCCATTCTCCAAATTCCAAGTGAGCTCCATGGAGTCAAAGTTTCACAGGTGTCGGTATTTGAGCAGTGTCGATGTATCTGAAATCAGTCAAGAATTAAATCTCTCGGAGACCAGGGTAAGGAATAATGGAAATTTATAATGTTGTATAAGATAGAGAAAAAAAACGGTCGTAAACAAATGTAGAAGTTAATATATGGATGCTATAATAAACTTGAAAATTGTTTACAACTTTTATATTTGAATTTAATGTGTATTAAAACAAATAACATATTTATAATAATATTCCTTATTTAAATATTTAATATGTTATTTCTAGTTCTACTGGGCGAGAAGTCAATTGTATAATTTTAGAAATCTGTATAAAATGTAGGCTATTTAAAATTTTTTTGAATTTGTATACTATAAAAAATAAAATTGGCTTGTGCAAATTGAATATGAAATACATTAATATTTATATAGATAACTTCGATATAAGAATATGTATTTATTTGTAGAAACAAATTGCTTAAAAATATTTTAAAGAACGTTTTTAAATTAAGGTTAAAATCAGTATATATAGAAAAAATGCCATTTATATTTTGTAATTAAATATTTTTAAATAATTAAAAATTTTAAATAGAACAGAAATTGATAATTCATTTATAAATAAATAGATTTAGAATCATATGAATAAATATTTAAAAAAAAACATTGCATACACTTTTATTGGAATTTCATTAAAAAAAAATTAAGAAAAATTTATAATAGATTTAAAATTATTAAATGTTAATTAATAAAACATCTTTAATATGTTATCAAATTTTAATTAAATGAACCATTTACCCTATAATATATACTTATTTATTTCAAATATTATCAAATATTATTATTATATTATATTCAGCCGATTGAACCTCGAAATATTATTGTGATTGCATCATTTAATGCCATTTAAAAGCCATATACATATTTTGCAATTAACTCCGTTTTGATTTCAAGGTGTGGTGGTTCCATCGGAATACTTGTCAACTCCAATTTAGCTTAATGAGCTTCTTGTTGTAATCAAAATTGGACTGTATACACACTTCCACATTCTGGTAGAGCTAACTGCTCTTCTGGATATAATATTAGCAAATTAGGGGACCACCGAGTAAGTCTCGTTGAGGTATCTAACCTTCCCATTATGGTTTTATATTTTCGAATGGTTGAGTTGCTACAATAATTAACTGGTCAAGATTCCTCCAGATGATAAGATCAAGAGATGAGCCATCGAACCGCATTACCTTATAGTTTGGACTTTTGTCAATCAATTGCCGTCCAGATAAATTGTTTAACCGTTGGTCAATACCATGAAATATATTACAAAATATATGTAATGCCCCGTCCAAATTTATTTGCGGAACATAATCAACGGAAATCGGAGGACAGAGCATATGGCTCAATCATTTCTATATACCGGACTCCTAAGTGCATTGGTCAAATTCAAGGTCTCGTGCCAGGCAATTCATTAAGAGGTCATTGTTGGAATGGGATTTTTCTTGTTGAAGCACGATGAAATTATTTAAACGATTCAGCTGTCGGAAATAAATAAAAAGATGATTTTTAATCACGATCTAAAACTTCCGGATAGTGATAATTTAGCCGTGATGTGGGTCGAAATGTAGCTAAGTCTATGCCAAATGCACAACTATTAATAATATCTACAAAGGATATTAATAAAAAAAATAGAAAATTATTTACATATTAAATCTGTTAAGTTATATAATATATTTCATATATCAGTTAAATCATATAACTTCTGTTTTTAACAAAACCTCCCATATATAATTGAAAATCCTTCTCATTGTCAGGTCAAAATTTGGTTTCAAAACCGTCGAGCACGAGAACGCAGAGAAGCCAAACCCGAGTCCGAGTTTGGATTAGACGAGGTTCAATCTCCAGATGGAACTCCAGGCCGTCCTCTTGTCAGGGAACCCAGCAGTCCAATAATGAGAATGATGTTTCCCCCTCCCAATCATCCGACTTTCCTCCATCCACTTGATCTTGCAAACAGCGATACAGACAAGAACCACTGGACAATGGCTCGTATTCATCCCTCGCTGACCAACGCATACTATCACCGAGGTCTCCAAGGATCCTCTAGTGGCAGTCCAGGACGTGTCTTCCGGTCAGATTATGCCAGTCTTGATCATCCTCATGTTTCTGGAAACTATATCATCGATTTGCCGCAACTTCAGCGACTGGCCTTTCAGGCAGCCGGACATTTGTAGATCTGTTGAAGCTTCTTAACAAAAATTATGTAAACGGTTTTACATCATCTCTTTATTTTTGTATTTAATTTAAATTTAAGTTTTCTTGTATAAATAGAGTATTTCTTTTTGTATGATGCATAATCTATTCTGTATATTTATTTAATATTTGTAAATTTTATAAGATAAGCAATATTCCTTAAAATTGATGTATATTATAGAAATTATTAATTGTTTATTTGTAAATATATAAAACAATTTGGTATAAGCATTTAAGCTGTTATTTATTTTTAATGACGAGTGATTTTAAAAAGAAAAAAATTGCAGAATACTTATAGAAGTACTTAAAATTACACATTGCATTTTAAAAGTTCCTTTATATATCATGATGATAGTCCAGGAGGTTTTCGAATAGATAGTCCAATAGATTATGATGTAAAAATAGGAATGCAGTTAAAAAATAACCTATTTTTTTCAAGATGTTTATTCATGTTTATTCGTGTATATAAGCTATACTTTGTGATTTTCATTTTTATATTAACAATTTTAATTTGTAAATTTTAGGTGATGGTGATAAAACTGCACTTATAATCGTCCAATAGTAAAGTCAATTTTGCGCTAAAAGTATTAAAACTTCAGTTTTGAAAAGTCACGAGAGCCTACTTATTGTTCAATAAAAAATGCCAGCGAAAATAGAAGAGGGTGCGCGGGCGATTTGATACAAAAATATATCTTAACCCTTTATTTTCAGTTCAAAGTATTTATATATAAATATTTATAAATACATTTCATTTCTTTTAGAACTTTCGAAATGAGTAAAACAAAATAATTCTAACAAGTTAACTTCCGATTCTAAAAATTAGAATTAGGATAAGGTGATATATAAGGACTGCTCAGTTGGCACAAAATTATATATCCACACCTGTTTAGACATTGTATATGGGGTAGACCATCACTTACCACCCTAGGAGTTCTGCCATAAGTGACGCCTCTAATTAAGCGAATATTTTGATATTTTGTTTGTGCCGTGAATAATTAGGTATCTAGAAAATTGAATTGTATACGTAATTGTTGTCTGTATCTAATTATTAGGATCAAAAGATCAAAAAGATAATTATCTTGAATTAAATAAGGAAATAAGTAAATAAAATTTCAATATGTTTTAATAAATATTAATTATTGAATATGTAAAATAGCACGTTTTGTAATTATTGAAATAAAAGGCTCAAATTCTTATTCACAAATGAAATTACTTAAAAAAAACTATTTTGGATTTTCCTCATACAAGATCAATAGGTATAAATTGAGATTCGTAAATATAATGTTATAATAAAGTAAGATGATACAAACTTTTGAAATATTTCGTCACAAATATTATTGATTTGTATATTTTTATAATAACGCAGATAAAAACAGTTGCACAAAAGATAGAAAGATACTTATTTATTTTCATATATCACAAATTTCAAGGCAAACAAATATTTTGCTTTACATTTGGCTATTAAACATCGAGATTATCTATTCCAAGTATTTTTTATCTTTATAAAGGACGGTCTTAAATTTAACACATTATGATTCCATTTACTCGCCCTCACATGCCAACTAAAAATTAGGTATCAGCTAATGTTATAATCCTCAACCCTTTTTCTTCTCTTCATTGTTTACTTTTATACTAAATTTAATCTTGACTATATCGAAAAATAGATTTTCCAAACTTCCCACTTTCGATGATCGGGAACGGTCGCTCAATAAGATTTAACAATTCAGATGACAACAGAATTTATTACACTTGATTTAGATATTATAAGAAAGGATCAACTGATTCATAACTCATTAACTCAGAATAAAAAGAGTAAAGGACCAAATTCTTTGTATTCACTCACACTTTCTTTATACTGATATGTTTTAATGTCTTTCAGAGTGTTTATATACATATATATATAGACTATAAAACAATAGCCTGATAAATGATTTTGTTTTATTAAATTAATATCAAACAGCAGATTTGGCTTTATCAAATCTGGTTATCTCTTAAATTTGGATTTATAATAATTAATTAATGCAAACATTTTGTAAAGACAAAGCCGACATCATATTTTAAAAGCAAAAAAGATGAAATCACGATTAATTGTGCAGGTGATATAATGTCTTTTCTTTCACTATGTGTATAATATTAGAAACATTTATTTTTATAGGGTGCTCATTTATAAACCTACATGCAAGAACAATTTCAATTGACGACATCTTTATTTAATTAGAAAATGAAAATGGGATGCTTTGATTTATGTTTTGCTTATTAATATAGGATTGCTATAACAGATGTAGATTCTATCTCTTTAAAAATTTGAAAATTAAGTTTTGATGAATGATAACCATAAACTGCGGCTTACATATTTAATCTTTAAAAAAAATAAAGGGAAATAAATTAGTATCTTTCAATCTTTCGTGAATTTAGAATTTTGTTTGCAATTATTAAAAAAAAGATAAAACTATTCAATTTATTTTCTAAATATTCAATATTTATTATATTATACCTATATATATATATATTAGAATTATGTATATTATAATTATTTATTCAATATTTTCTGAGATTAAATACAGATTGTTCGCCTTTTATTTGGCTATATGTATATACTCGGAGTTTATCTATATTCTCAGTACTTTTTATCTTAAACTTTCTTAAATTTATATAGTTAAATTACTTTTAGTTATATTTTTCATTTATTTATTTATTTTCATAAAGGTGTCATTTCATTTTAAAGAAATTACAATTACAATATGGTTTAAGCGGCAGTAAAATTTGTATAGGTATAATTTTAACAATTGTAAACAGATATCATGGTCGTCCACAGGATTTTCTCGGTGGGTGGTTTTTTTATTAAAAAGTTGCACTTATCTCTATAGTATAATAATTGTTAATAGTAGTTGATCATTCTAGCCAGTAACAGACATATTTTGATAAAATAATTAGTTTTAAAAAGTGTTTATATATTTGTTTTTAAACATTATATAGTGCTATGTAATGAGCACGTTTGAAATGAAATGAGTATCATCGTTACAATTATGAAAGAATACACCAACATGTAATGAGCGCAGTGGACAAAATGAAAATAAAATTATTAATCGAAGAAATTTCATCTTTGTTTCCGCCAATAATACAAAAATTACTGTACCTCGAATCTGTACTACTATATTAAGTTTAATAAAACAATAGGCTAGCACTTATTATTTTTCGTGGGTGTAATTTCAAAAAAATTGCTGCAGACACCAAATATTCATTTTTGTAGCTGTTTAATGTTCATGTGGGTAAGAGCTTATGCCCTTTATGAAAATACTTGAAATTATATAGCCAACTACGAAGTAGTCTTAATGTTGAAAATTATCATTCGCTTACTCCCAAGATGAAACTCTGAATGTACAAGGAACTTTTAGCAATAATGTAGATTGGGAAAACGTATCTTATCACAAATACGAATTGTTGCTGCGAGTGTAGTTGACGGTCTTTCATCGTTTGGAACACATTGCCATGAACATATTTCAATTGGAGTTATGCCGGTGTTGTTTAATCAAATTAAAACATTTTAACCACCTCTTCGATGTTCTGAATAGTTCTTGGTTGAACAATGGCGAACAAAACATAATATGTCAACGCTTTTTGAGATTTTGTATGGAATGGTGAAGGCTTCAAGAATAAGCGTAACGTGGGGAGGAGGGGGGGGGGCGGCTGCATGCCTTAACATTTGTCATTATACACAAAAGTTCATTTGTGGTGCTTTTCTACAGTTTAAAATCGACAGAATCTATTTCCCATGGAGATTCATGGTAGTGATGGAGACACTTTTACTTCATTTCCTATTCTCTCAGCATGAGTAAAAACTCCTAAATTTATTTTCTAAATTTGATCGAACTGCTTTCAAGGCAGCGATGGTATCTGGATTATGCTGATATGCTGCAGGAATATCAACCGTCCGACATTGACAATGAGTATAAAAGTGGTACCTATTATACATATATTAAGGCATACAATACTATAATTATGTTGTTTTAATTCATATATATATATAATCCCCTTGGGTAGCCACTTTTCATTATATTAAAATTTTTCAAGAATTTTTTACACTAATTTTTTTAATTTAATTTCTTTTACAATTAATGTAATTCTCTATTTCTCTATGTTTTGAACTTTTAAAATATTTTACAATAAAACATAAATAATATTATATTTTCATCCAACTATTTCAAAATATATTTGAACTGAAATATCGTTAAAAAGAAGGCATTACTTATAAGTATATTGACTAAAATATAAAATTAAAATATTTTATATCATAATAATTTTGTACCTAACATCTTTAAGATGTAAGATTAATTCAAAGTCGTTAGATTTAGACAATATATTTGATGGAATAGATTCACGTTTCAGAGATAGTTTAATTGGTATGTTTCTTAACTGACGATTTGTAACACATTCAATTTTATTTGATTAATTGATAAAATTTAATTTTTATATGGCTTCATAATTTTTATTGTCATAAAATTGTAGGTATAAATTGCGGGTTTTAAAATTAATATTTTACCATAATTATAAAGAGGAAACATTGACATCCTCATAGTTTTAAATCATTTTGTATATCTAAAACAATGTATTTACGTATATCTAACTTGTTTTAGTATCTTAAATAATCATTGCATTTGAAAGTAAGCTACTATCCTATTTATAAATCCTATGGAATTAAAGACTTGATTATACAATTCAATTTACAACAATGAGTTTATTTATTTTTTTTATTGTATAAGCAGGATAAATTTAGATAATATTGTATTAAATTGAAATATCATTAATCTATAGGGCACGTACCAATAATCTAGGGAGGGGGGGGGGTGGTAGATCTCTCTAATTTAACCGAATTTACGTAAAATAAATTAAATGCATTTTTTCATGAATTTATTTTACGTAAATTCGGTTACAATCTAACTCCCCCCCCCTCCCTAGATTATTGGTACGTGCCCTATAGATTAATGATATTTCAATTTATTACAATATTATCTAAATTACCTTTATATAGGTTCATATTTTCCCAAAGATTCGTACCATATTTTCCCAGGTTTTATAGATTAGAGTATAAAATTTAGATGAGAGTTTTATACTTTCTTTGAAAAAATAGATATTTTCATAGATTCACAAATACCCAAATATGAACCAGCAACAAAATAAATATGAAATTAAATCTATATGCATTAGCAATAAAACGATTTGTACGCTAAATATCAATATAGAAACAAAATACTAAACAAATATAATAAACGCTGAAAATTCGAAATTATTGTGTTACTTGGTTATTTATGTTGACGGTACCGCCTTTATTGAAATTTAAAACATCTCCAGTTTTCGAAGAAAATTGTTGCATACTTTTGTTGTCAATGATAACACTAGTGTTTGTATATGACGTATGTCAGAAATTCGCTTATAATTTTTCACTCCCTTTTCTGGCCGGTACGACTCATAATCAATTGTTCGGCCACGTTATTCTCAAACAATCTAGTTGGGCAAGTTGCCCGAAGTCTATGGTTAGTTTTGAAGCCACTTATTCCAGCCTGTAAACAAATATATTTGACAGGTTTTAAAAGTTGATTGAAGGGTGAATTCTTGAACCAAAAACCACTTTTCAAACAACCAGAATTTGGTGATAAATAAAAATTGTTACCTGCAGAAGAAGGACCAAAGGATAAATACTTCTTCAATAATAGAGCATGCGAACCTTCAGGTAATTGGTCAACAGAATTATGGTCTATATGACGTACAACTTTTATAGGTTCTAAGCGCCTTTACTTTATGCAACCATTATTCGTTTTACTTATCTTTTCATGGTATTCGATAATTGCGCAGGGACCTTCTCCATTAGGCTCGTGAATTTTAATTTGCTCCAGTGTGAGGTCTCTGTGTTCCTTTCCACTTGGGGAAGCAAAGTGAAGGCCATTATAATACAAAATTTTATTGATTAAAGTTTCTGGAGATTGCTCACCCAATTCTCCACTCTCCCACATCCGATTTTCGTTTTCGTGAATTATTACCTATAGGCTTGTTCCTTGGTAACAAATGCATGTTCAGTAGCTTCTTTACATACTGCGTCAACTACTCAATATAAATGGGCGAAATGGAAAAAGTTAAGTATCCTCCACGGTTCCTTTAAGCTTGAGTTGATCCCAGCAACTGTTTCTCTTGGATAGCGTTGTCCATTTGCCTTTCTACATTCGTAAATGAATTTTGCCAACCAATAATCTAAGGCTGCATCATTGGCAGAAAGAATATCGTTTATGTTGGGCAAAGGTATATGTCCCTATTATCTTGTTCAGAATGAGAATTTCGATTGCGATACCATTTATCGTACAAGCTGAATGCCCATTTGTATCGGTTTCTCGGGAACAGAATTGAACATTGCTTTTTTCAAATTACTATCCGAAACTGGGTTAGTGAATCTTGTAGGTGGCTGATCAAGATCAACAACGGTAGAATTATTATCCTTACTAGTGGGGTGTAGAATCGATACTCGACTCTTATCTCTTCTTTTATTGTGAGATTCTTGAAACCATAGTAAAATTGCGCATTTTTTGGTCCAATAATCATTGAAATCGTTCAAAAAACAAACAAACATTAAACTTCATACAAAAACATTTAACTTTATACAACTAACAACAAACAACAAATATTATATTCATACAACAAACGTCAAACAGCAAACATCATACAATGAACAAAAAACACAAGACTTCATAAAACTAAAACCTAAAACTAAAAACTAAATTTGTCCTGTGAATTTTTGGACCGGTATGTTTTCGGGATCATGTACATATATCTCAGGCGACAGACAGACACACACACATACAAGCGGATTTATTGGAGGGTTTTGTATGTTTAAAAAAGTTGATTATCATAATAAATGCTTTTGTTATAATTATATTTTCAAGTAAGGTTAGTAAATAGCGTGATTTGTTATATGTGGTAATATTTTTTAGAGATTATCCGCAAGTTAGGTTTTAAATTGTATTTACTTAGTAGAATGTGTTAGTAAAAAATAACTTACTATCTGTATTTCATATAATGTATCAAAAAAAATTATTTATATCCAAACACAGATGTAAACATGAATTAAAAAGATGGTAATTAAAAAAACATAATATTTACTGTAACCACCGTTTGCACAACTAAAGTATATAAATACAACTAATTTTCGATTTCTGACAAAGAATGTAACAACGAATATATATATTCGGTTAGATTGCAGATCTAGTAAAAATTATTTAGTGTTAGTCACAATTCACAGTCAAAAAACGTTTAATTTATAACACATATAATATATAAAATGTATCAATAGCAATCTTAAGCTTTTAAAATTATGGTCGGGTTGTTTTTAAGAATATTAACCAGAGTTTTTACACCACCACTAGTTCCTATATGTAAAAATCGATGTACCCCAATTGAATCTTTGATTAAATCTTGTTCAGAATATTTAAGATATAAATGTTCTAGCATAGGACACCCCACTAATGTTCCCCATACTTTAAGTCGAGCATTATGTCGATGCATTTTGCAAAACCTTAATAAGTAAGGAACTGCCAAAGGGCTAAAATTGCGATAATCGGGAGTGTCAACATCAAAATTTTGACCTTTGTTTTTACGCATTAATAAATATGTTTCAAATATTTTCTGAAGATATATAGGTCCGGTTTTTATTACAGATTGAGGACCTGAAAATAAACAAACACATTTTTTAAAAAACATATTTTATCCTAAATAAATAAACAAATAATTGTACATAATATATTATTTTGATACGCTATAATTATTAGATTATTGCGTATATGTTGTATAATGCTTCAATCATCTATTTGATTTTACAGTCAATAGCTATTCGTTTTGAAGTTATACCCACTTCAAATATCCCAGAGACTGCCGTACAGGGGTCGTTGCATAAAAATACTTAAGTATTTCTTAAGTATTTTCTTAAGATTTTCTTAAGTATTTACTTAAGAAATTTTTAATTGTAGTCTAATTTTTTTCTTAAGTGCGTTGCAAGAAAAATCTTA
>JAUZNC010046646.1:0-12601 GCA_034780395.1 Vannuccia rotundouncinata | reverse complement strand
CCAAATTTTATAAACATTTACCACATTTTAACATATTTTACCAAATTTATACAAATTTTATCATTCTTAAATTTTTTTTTAATCCTTAGAAGTTTCTTAATATCCTTAAAAGTTTCTCAATATCCTTAAAAGTTCCTAAATATCCTTAAAAATCCCTAAATTATTTTTTTTTACCTTAAACAGATTTTAACCAAATTTTGAAACATTTGGTACATTTAAAACATATTTAAAAAAAATTTGACAATTTTTTGCTTTTACCAAAAGTCTTTAATATTTCATAAAAATGCATACCAGCGTTCAATTTATAAAATCTTCTTCAAAAGCAGCCGGTTTCTGATTGAGAAAACTACTATAATTTTGAAAAAATTTCCATGATTTCAGAAGATTTCCCTAATTAGGAGAAGATTACCCTGAATTTAAGAAGTCTGCCCATACTGACTACTACTTTAAATAGAAAAAATAAATGAATTATTTATATAACTATATTGGCTGTATTGTTTAGACATGAAAAAAAATAAAAATTTTAAAAGGCTTTTCAATTTAAATATGATGGCATGAAACTATCCAAAAGCAACGGTTGCGATAATTCATAGTCTTTAGCTGAATGATCTACTGGCGACTCGGTAGGTGTCAATTGGGTTTCAATTGTTGCTCTTACTGGTTGACTTGTCGTAATGTTTTGTCAACTCTCATGAGCTGTTTTGGTTTGTTGTTTTTATTGATAATCTGGAGAAATCTGGTCTAGGCAATTGGTGGTATAGTTTTTATCAGCCCATCTACCGCATAAAGAATCAAATCCCATACGATGGATTAATCAATTGAACGTCCATTGTCCTTTGTAATTTGACCTTATTCGTACCATTTGACTTATGAGAAAATAAAAGTTGCAGTAATAGACGAACAGTTGCAGTAATAGTCCATTCTAAAATTATTGGAAAATTAATCAATTGTTTTTAGAATAAGATTTTGTGGTGGTGGACGTGGTGGAATTATATGAGGCGGTGTCGGCTCTGGTGATGGAGTCCCTTGCTATTCCTGTTCCTCTTCTCCACATCTACGTTTTTGAATCTCTTGCTGCATGTTGTTAGCATACATTTTCTGCTCTAAATCTGGATCCACATAAGCAGTTTTCTTCTCCTTCTTCTTTTTCAGCGTTTAGATTGCTAAATGTTCCTCTTCATTGATTAATACAAATCGTCGAAACAATTGATAATCTCCAACCATAGTTTCTTTAGATGCTTTGTCCCATATATTATGTTTGTGCGATTGTGCAGGTGTGAGATATGCATATTGAGGTTGCAAGTCCAGAAAAAGGTAAACATAAGGATTATGTCTAACAATATCCTTAAAGACTGTTGTCAGAAATTTGGAATTCCTAGGAATTATTTGTCAGCCGAGTTGTCCAACTTATGTGGTGTGGCATCGCGTGGATTTTTAAACATTACCAAGCATTGAGTATTAGGGACAGAGTCCGTTTGTCACTTTTTTGGGAAAATATTCTGGCTGATTATAATTGCAAAGCGAAGGTTAGTGATGCAACAATCTTGTAAATAGGAAACTGATGGGCGATGAAGATTTCGTCTCCTCCATCAAATAGTCAATCACCACAATATCAAGTTGTCTTATAAGATTTCTTATCATGTGTTGGAGGGCCATCGTATACAGTTATTATATCTGTAAGTTCTTTTGAAGGCTTGTACATTGTCCCGGTGAACCAGTGCACTTTTTCTAATTCCGTGTGATGTTTTAATAAATGTTCCAGAAAATTGTATTTCCAGACATCATTTGTCCGGCAAAATTCATGCTGGTATTATGCTTCAATCGCATATCTATGTTGTATCTAGATATTTTTGGAAAACAATTTTCATTAGTTATGTATACAAATTTTAATGATGACGATTAGTATTTTTTATAATATAAATACAATGTATCCAATCAGGCAGCAACAAAATCAGTTGAGCAACGAACAGAAACAATCGGAAGAGAAGAAAGTAGATTGATAAAATTTATTAATATTAATTGGTAAAATATGTTGAAATGTGTTAAATGTTGATAAATTTTTTTTAAATTTCAAAAAATGTGTTAAAATGGGAAAAATTTTAATAAAATTTGTTAAAATTTCATAAAATGAGTTAAAATGTGTTGAATATTTATAAAATTTGTTAAAATATGCTAAATATTGATATTTAACAGCTTTTAAGAATATTTAAAGATTTTTTGCAACGATAACATTTGTTAAAATTTGCTATGTTAATTAAATGTACTAATAATACAAAATTCGGAAATATTTTATCTAAATCCAGGCATAACATTGTGAAATACCGCAATTCAATTAAAAGTAGTTTATTTCTAAAAAAATAATCATCATCGCAACAAATAATAAAGTTTTTAATCGAAAAATCGAATTTTGCATGTAATATAGTACTATGAAAATGTTTAATTATAGTCTAATAGGTTACTGCACTACTGAAAATCAGAATATCTGTCAAAATCAATAAGTGTATTTAAAATATTGATAACTTAATTTAATCAAATTCTCCTTATTCTATATAGTTCTAATAGCTATTATAAAATTTTAAATCTATTACTATATTGATAAAAATCCAAGTATTTATAAAAAAACAATAAATTTCCATCAGGTAACGATAATTATATTTTATAAAGTTTTTAATATAAAATTAGAATACTCCATATGCTAAATAGTAAATATAGTAAATAAAATTACTGATACACCCTACTGTCTGAGTAAAAATCAAAGTGTTCATCAGGTATCAATAAGTATATATTTAATCAAGTTTTAATAAAAAATAAATGAAATTCTCCACATTTATCCAATATAGTACTATTATAGCAGGGACTACTATAATATTGGGACGTATAACTCGATAAAAAGGATGTCTTGAGTAAAAGGCCTATGCAATCATATATATAGATATATATTTATATAATCATAAATCTATAGACCGATTATTGTTATTTCAATAAATTAATTCGTTGAAATATGTAAATAATTAATTAAATAATTAAAGTATTCCCTGGATGTAGTTAGATTTAGAACTCATATTTGTTTGTTTTTTACTTTGGCTGGAGAAGTGGAGATAAAAAAACGATTCTTTATATTTTTAAATGTAGAACTCAATTTTTTTATTTTGGGTGGTGATGGGGAGGCCGTAATGAGTCATGAGTTAGAAGGCATAATCCCATATTACTTTTATGTTTAGGTAAAGGTTCATATTGGTTTTAATTATAGAAAAATTCTTTAATGATAACTTTTATTGTAAGATAAATTATTTAATAAGATTCTCTTATATATCGTATAGTAATTTAATTAGAAATATTATTAGAACGTGTCTTGTCTAATTAATCTATTAAATATTTGATTAAAAATTAATTTTTTAAATATTTAATATATCTATATAATAAAATTTCGTTAGATACCAATCAAACATCAAAAAATATCAAATATTATTTATCAATATTATTTAAAATTATCGTAATTATATTATTTAATATTTAATAGATACCCATATCATGAACTAAAATGTAAGTTTATTCATAATTAAGCATCGTTTATACATTAATCTATGAATTATTACTCTGTTGTTTATACCATAGAGTAATTACTCTATAGTTTATATCATCTTTATACCTTTAATAATAAATTAAAATAATTTTTTTTTAAATTATATCGATTGCTTATTTAACAATATTTCTATAATGTAAATTTTCAACAATTTCTGTAGTATACAATATAGGATTATTACATGAGATTTTGAGGTTTTAGCCGCTGTAGATTTTAATATGGCTTGCCGAAAAATGTCATGTTATATTTCAATTGTATGGCTAATATATCGATTGTCAATATAATAATTTTGTCAATTTCAATTAATTTGAAATATCTGTTAGCAACCGTTGGCTTTTCAGTTGTATTTTTTTTTCTTCCTTTCCACACACATAATCAAAACATGAATTTCTGTAACATACCAAACGGTATGACAAGTGTGGTCGACGACGAGTTTCTCAACTTTATTACAAAAGAGAGCGAAATCGGTATTTGAAAGAATTACATACTACCATCATGGATGATATGATGAATCTTAATGAAAATGATTTAATTCTTATAACAAAGAACAAGAAAACGAACTAATACAACTTGAGCAATATTCTCAACCAAAATCAACTAAGGAACAAACACGAAAATGAATAATTGAATTGAAATCGTTTTTAGTAGAAAATCAACTTTCAGAAAGTTTTGAAACTGTGCCGATGAGTAGTGTATTAAACATTAATTTATGATTTAAAGATGGAAATAGTTTTAATTAGATTTGTTTTAATAACGGAAACCAGTTTCAATCTTATTTATAAGCCAATTACCACACCTTCAATCAAAACATGGTGTAAAACATTAAAAATCGATAAAATCTATAATCTATTATATTTAAATATAAATAAATATATTATTATAATAATTATTTAATAATAATGTATAAATATTTTTTGTAAATAATTAGAGGACTTATTGGGGAAAATAGTAGGGGAAATAACGAAAAAGAACCCAAGTTGGGGAATTTCCTGAGCGAAATGAGTGCCAAAGTTGGGCTCAGTAAGCGGTATACACAAATCATTTTATTACGTGTGACTGGTATCAATTTAATGCATGATGCTGGGTTGTCTACCGAAGATATCCGCTCAGTAACAGGGAACAAAAACAGTGCGAGTGTTCAGAGATAAGAAAAGATACCAAGAAGATGCTTAAAGCAATCAATATTTTATCGGTCTCAAGTTGTAGTACTTCAAGCTCAAGTATAAATTTATCAAAGTTATTAATGGTAGAGGGTAGAGAAATATCAAATAAAAAGTTGAAATTGGTAACGTCATGGGGCCGGTTGGAAATTGATTTGTAATTTGATTGACTTAAGTGATCCAAAACAAAAATTTTGTTAATATAGCACAATAAATATAAATTAATTTACCTGTTATCGATTTTCAATAGCCTAGAAATTAGGCAAACAAATTTACATTGCGGCCGAATAAAGTCGCTGCAATATAAGTTTTAGAATTATTTAAATTATTAACATGATAAAAATCAAAAATAGCTATACAATATTATTCTTTTATAACTATCATAAATAATAAAGCAATTACAAAAATATATATTATTATATCGATTATTCACTATGAATATTTTAATAAAGTAAATTAACATCAATTTCTGGATATAAAAGCGTTGAAATAGTTATACTTAAACTAGAAACACATGCAATCGGTACTTGGTACACGTTGCATCCTACGATTATCAAAATAATAATAATTTATTTGATATTCTAACTGATATTAATAGTAGGTATCAAAGAAAATTATCAAAATAGTTATTTATACTGGATGGAGATCTTCCATTGAGGGATTTAAAGCCTATATTATTTCTAGGAAATATACAAAGTCTAACATTTTATTAAACAATTACAATATCATGAACTATAATGTAAGCCTTTTATAATTAAGCATCACGAGTATTTGGTTGTGTAGAATGAATAATTGTGCCAAATGTTCTTGATTGATTTCCAATGTTTAGTCGAAATGTTGCAAAAAAGAAAAGTATAACAAGAAGAATGACTTGTGCAAACTTACTTTCCCCTTTTGGTTTATGACGCCTATATGAAAAAGTAAATGGAAACGCCTAAGAAATGCCTGTTGAAATATTGGATTATAGACGTCTATATAATATCAAAACTATATTCTGACCTCGAGCTTGAGAAAAGATAGGTTCATATAGTGTTAAAAACGATTTTGAGCAGGAAAATGGGGAGCTGTTTAGATAATAATGACAACAAAATGGCATGAATGCACACATTATGAAGAAAAATCAAAAGACAGTGTATATGCATTGAAACATGTATATATGGCTGATTGAAGTACAGACTGCAGTACTGACAAAGATGACAATTTTACGCCTAAAAAGAAAGCCCTGTTGGAACCAAAAAAACTTTTTGAATTTTCACTCAGCAAAGAAATTTCCTTGTTGGGTTATGCAAAACACGCTGGACAGAACTATATTGATACTAGTGAATGAGAGCACTTTTATATTGCATTTTCTTTTTTGATAAATGTAAAATGGCAAACATCCAAATCTTGCAGAATATTATACCATGTTTTCTGATAACAAGAAAGATGCCTCTCTATATACTTCTCAAATCAATTTGTGACTTCACATTTTTTACCACTATATGGTGTCCACCTACCAATTGCTTCATCCACCCCATGGAACAACTTTGAAACTACAAGGAAGGTAAGTGGATATTGACAAGGCATTGAAGAAAATTGATACAGTCCGATGCGATAATCAAAGAAACAATTATAAATGAAAGGTTCAAAATGATCTACAATTCTGCTTTCCGGTTAACAAGAGCCTCAACTCCAAATAAATTGTCATCTTTTTTCGGTATATTTTGAAATTATTTGCATTTTTTCATTCAGTCACGTCTAAAATTTAGATGAGTTAATAAAACTTTCCATTTTATGAATAATATACAAAGATAATATTTGCTATGCCTCTATTATATATATAGAGATCCTATTTATAGTCTATTCAGACACTTGACATAACAATTGACGTACTGCTTGACGCTTATCCCTGATCGCTTTGACAGAAAAGACTACGAAATAGATTCGATGTATGAGAAAGTTATTCTGGCAGCGATTGGAGACAATAACAATCTTTTTTGCAGATTGTTTGTAAATGGGGAACTCCTTTGACACGTCCATCTTTCAATCTTTTCTACCATGATGCATGAAACATAGCATAATATTTTAAGTCATCTACGAAAATTCAATGGTCCAAAGATGACATTGATGAGTTAAGTTGTAAAACTTGCTGAATTAATTGTATTCATTCCAGCTACAAACCCGACTAGTGAGCGCACTTGCAGTTGTTTGCGCCGATTTATCTTACGTAATTCAATGGGGCAACCGAGATTAAATCATTTGATGCTTCTAAACATCCACAAAGAACGAACAGACGATTTGTATTTAACGACATTGGCAAAAAATTTTGATAAAGACATTGAAGTGGTGGAAATATATTCACAATTGCCTTCCTCGACCAGTTTGTCCTAAATCGCTATTAGGTAAATCTACAGCTGTTACGTATTTCAAATCATTTTGAATGCATTATTTTTTTGTAAATATTGCGCCCCTGCCTGGATTACAAAATTTAAAACGATATTTGTTTCTAACTATTTTAGGTATTCAGTAAAAGAATTAATAATTATCGGTATTCTTGGCTGTTTAATTAAATGATGACTGCAAGGATTAAGATATCGTTTTAGAACGAAGATGATGCCATCAATGAACAGCTTTTTCCCTTTGCCTAACCAGAACCAGCTATAACACCAAAAACTACAGAATTACATAATTGTTTACCAACGAAACAATGATTTTTGGGGTCGTTTCGGTGTTACAAATTTTGTTCGTAATATCGAGCAACTTTGCAAAACATTCAGTACAGTTCAATTTTGGATTCCTTTCTTCATGGATGACGCAATAATGCAGCAATAATCAATCTGTACTCCAACATACAAATCGAAAAGTATAGTCAGTCATCATTGTCTGCAACTAAATGAAAAGGGGTTTTGGTGTCAACTTATAGGTACTACTCGGCATAAAATTAACCTTTGGCCAGCAGTATTTGTTTTTTATTCCCTGGACATCGCTACTATGAATGGCATGATTATGTAGTTAATGTATTTTCCTCAATGCCTATTGCGAAAAAAGAAATGAGATGCATTCAGTAGTCAGAAGCCCTTGTTTGGGATTGCTTAGCCACGAGCCACATCAATCAACCTAAATAAATCAGGCGCTCTATTGAAAATTACAGAAAGCGTTGACGAAAACGTCGTTCCTGATGCAGCAGATCCTAATCTACGCGATGGTGTATGTGTTATTTTTGTGTTCGAGAAAGAAGAGTGCGGTCTCAATGTGCAAACTGCAGCCGACCAAGTATTTCCTGATCATTTGATTAAATTACTTGATTTATATGAATTGATTTTCATTGTTAATTCTCTAATTATATTTTGTTTAAAAATATTGTATTATATTTTCTACTACTTGTAGTAGAATGATGAAATTAATACATATATTACATATAACTACATGAATTATGTGCATTTAAAAAAAATAGATTACCGCGATAACTGTTGGGAAAAGACTCTCATGTGGAAAATTATTTAATTTCAGTAAATGTCTAAAAGGTTGAAATGATAAATAAAATTATTTGTTTTTATTATCGAAAATAGTTAGTACAGCTGGTCCTCAAATTCCAAGTGCAACGAATCGATAATGTTTAATTTTTTAAGGAACTACCTATAATAGTTGGGAATATAACTATATAGTAAAAGTATAAGAAAAACAAATAAATTTGAAAATAACAGTAATATTTAAAACAGCGTAAATGGAATAACGTTGACCACATTAAATTTACATAATAAACCCGCGGTGCAACCATATAGACAAAGAACAGTTCTTTTACGGTTTTGATTGGTTCAATAAGTAGGTCAATCTATCAGTAGCGCGTACCTAAATGTATACCGTATAAAATTTATAACAATTATCTTTAATTATAACTTTGAAATAGTTTCTTCAATAGTAGGTACAAACCATTTGATTTTGTGTTACTAACTAGAAGATTTTTCACCTGTAAAAATTTTTTATCCGTAAAAAATGTAACTTTATAAAAATTATAATAATAATAATATATATTTAAAACATTTGATCTGTGAATGTTTCTAATTCATTATAAGTCTCGAATGAACAAATGGATTTCGTATTTTTTTAAAAAAAACTTTGAGATTTATACCTTATACTTAAACATATTTACCATTTACTTCAGTAATGTTACATACATTTTAATTTTGAATTATTTATTATATATTATTTTCGATAGTATATAGATGCGTAATTTCATTTTTAGTAATTATTGTCATGGAATTTATTAGAGTAGACTATTTTAGACCTATTACTTTAAAAAAATTTAAGAATATCTGTATAAAAACACGTTGCATTAAACCATATAATAAAAGTAAACTAGGTCAATAAAATTAATGATTATATATTTGTGTGCAAAAAGAGCAATTTTGCAACATTTTGTTTCACTAAAACTTCAACTTTAAAGCTCATTTTGGAGAAAAAGACAATGTGCAAATGGAGCTCTAGGAAATGAGCAAAATATTAGTCCCCAGAAGTACAATCTAGTAGAACCTTTAATTACCTTCTGCATATATGGTGCACTCGTCGCTAAAGAGGAATTTATTTTGTCGTCGAACGTTGTCATAAATAATGATTATGAATTTTCTCACAACTTGTCAAGTAACACGATGGAGAAATAGAAATTGCACTTTCACAGGTTTTTAGCTATGGTAAGCCAACTCTTTTTTTCATTACTCTCTTAAAGGACCCGCCTCGACATATTTAGTTCATCAGATCGTCGCCTGGTAGACATAAATTGTAAAATTTCTAACTAGAGGTACAGCGACAACAAGCTATAGAAATTTGCTCTTATATTTCAAATATTTAACTTTTCTAAAAATCGGTAAATGTTTCATAAACTTTATGTCGTTGAAACTTATGAACTTACCTGTATAGTATAATAGAAAATCTACTTTTTCAGAAAAACTATTAAATTACTAATTTTTAGAATTATTAACCTTTTCATTACGGGCGTCGCAACGTTTGCGACGAAAAATTTAAAATTAAAATTAAAATCGCAACGTTTGCGACGAATATTTAAAAGCTGACGTTATTTAATGAAAATAAATATAATTTCATATATTTAATTTAATTTAATTAATTATTCATTTTTTGTTATTTATAATATTCTACAATACTTAATTTATTAGACAATTACAAATTATTGCATGGACTTAAATTTTGTGTTCCCTTAATCTATATGAATGATAATGTATTATATATATTATACCTTGTCATTTTTATTAACTTTATAAAATATCCCAATACTAACTTACTTTAATTATAGTCTCGACTTTTGAAATATTTCCAGAATAAATATGAATACATATGAATAATTGGTATGTGTAAAATATAATATATCAATTTAATATAAACAGCTGCCAATTGATTCTATCGCCTTAATGTAATATCTCCAGGAAAAATGAACTAATTCTAGCTAGTTACATTTTCATAAAAAATATGCTTTTATCTTAGACAAATTTCTCATACTTAATGGATTAGATTGATTTAAATATAGACATTAATTGTATTACTTAATAAATCTATTATAAGGCAAGCCTTTAGCGGTCTCATTAATTATGAAATGACACTCCCACGTGATGGTGTCAATCTCCTATATACAATATAAAATATGGACTGTGATTTGCATGTGTGTATGTACAATGACGCCCACAATGACGTCAGTCCCCATTATAGATGGAACAGTTATTTGTATATAGATGATGCAATTAGCTAGCCATTTTAATATTCTATTAATTTAATTTAATAGGTTGTCCATGTCAATAATTGCAATATGGTTTAGGTTAGAGAAAATTGAAGGAAAAAATGTTTATATAATACTGTGTATAAATTAGCCATTGTAAAATAAATTCTACAAATTCTGTTCATAATTCACACTTGTCAGTGTTCCGATTAGCCATTTTTTATTAGTGTATCAATAGGCAAAAAATTCGGGGATTCGATTTGTGTTCTGATTAGACAGTACGTAGTTCCGATTAGCCAGAGAATTACTGTATTTATTGTTAAGCGCTTAAAAATTAAGATACATACGAAATTCTAATAGGTATAGGTATTAGTAAAATTTGTTTAGAATCGAAAATATACATGACATTATTATAGTATGACGTCAGTTAATACGTGATAGTTATATAGTTAGGTACATTAGTTGATCCAATTTATTTTTATCTTTGACTAATTCAACTAAAAGTATAGTTAAGACGCATATATTATATGGGGTGTTCGCTATAATATCGCTTTTGATAAGAATCACTGCGTAAAAACTGAAAAAATCAGTATTTTTTATATGGACGAAGATGTTTAATTTAATAATAACAAGATTTCTAGCTGATTAAATTAAATGTTTAAATATCTTTAGTTTTAACTGCAGGCACGTCGGAACAGGGGTAGATAGGTAAAGACTATATATATGTTGATCGAAATATGAGTGTCAAGGTTGCTTTTTATATTTTATGCATTTGCAAATCATGTCTTTGTTATCACAAAAATGTTTCCGTTGAACTAGGAGCATACATTATACTATATATAGTATACTAGCTTGTCATAAAGTATGACACTCTATACTTAAATGTAATCTGTATATACATATATATAGTACCTATACATTATAGTACTGTATACGATGTAGGTAAATACGATGCGGTTAAATAGTTAACATATAGTGTTGTTTGACGCGTGGAAGGAGAATTAAGTGGGTACCCATAATATTGTGTATAATAGATTATAAATACTAAATTATACTACATAATATAGAACTTTATTGTAACTATATGTATATATTAAACTGTATGTTTAAACTATAGATGATATATTGAAGGGTGTTTATAATGTAGTATAACTGGTTGTTATAATTATTGATGGATGCTATATCCCTCTCGAAAATTTCTAATTAAATTTTTGTTAAAAATGGTCATATCTAATGAGAATTAGTTAGATTCTAATTAAATAATAGTATTTAATTAGTAATATAATTTTAATGAGAACTTTTAATTAGTAACTTAATTATAAGTTAATTAGAAATAAAGATTTAATTAGACGAATTATTTAATGAGAACTTTTAATTAAAACTTAATTAAAAAGTTACTTAGAAATTGTCTTTTTGGGATATAATTCATATTATATCGATCACAGAATGACGTTTATGCATGTATATACCTATAAAAGCCAATAATGGATTTCTGAATATCCAAAACAATAATTTCAAATGTGCACATTTCTCACGCATTTACTTGCTGATTTAGTATTGGATGGACTTGTTATTTTCGTGCTATTAATCAAAAAATGTATGGATTCATGGATTCATAAATATAGAAATGAAAGGAGTGCCAAAGAACCGAGGAAGAAAAATTCGTTTAAGAGGTACGTAATATTATTTTGAATATATTTTAGAATAATATTAAGTCTAAAGATAATAAAAGAAGTTTAACAGACGTCACTATAAAACATTTTTTGTCGATTTCAACTAAAGATTGTGAATTAAAATTGATATATATGTACTATAAAAAAATAATTTATGGTCGATTTATTTTACCCGTACTTGTCTAATTAATTTTTATATACTAAAATTCGTTACTAACGATTTTGACTATAGGTAATATGTACTTACAATTAATTCAAAATCGTCAGGAAAGTTAATTTCTATAGTATGGGTATATAAGTTAACTTCTATAGAATAATATATACAATATATATACTTATTCATAATCATAATCATCAAAAAAATCAAAAGAAAAGGTTTAAATTGGTATTTGTAAAAACAGAACTTATAGCCAGAAATTCCAAACTAAGTAGCCAACATATTAATAATAATAATATCAACATAGGAATTTAATATGATCGTTGT
>JAUZNC010046635.1:0-16255 GCA_034780395.1 Vannuccia rotundouncinata | reverse complement strand
TGCATTAATGCGTCCAGTTTTCCTTCAATAAATATATCGACATAATTGATCATTGCTGCATTAATGCGTTCAGTTTTAAAGAAATATATCGACATAATAGATCATTGCTGCATTAATGCGTCCAGTTTTCCTTCAATAAATATATCGACATAATTGATCATTGCTGCATTAATGCGTCCAGTTTTCCTTCAATAAATATATCGACATAATTGATCATTGCTGCATTAATGCGTTCAGTTTTAAAGAAATATATCGACATAATAGATCATTGCTGCATTAATGCGTCCAGTTTTCCTTCAATAAATATATCGACATAATTGATCATTGCTGCATTAATGCGTTCAGTTTTCCTTCAATAAATATATCGACATAATAGATCATTGCTGCATTAATGCGTCTAGTTTTCCTTCAATAAATATATCGACATAATTGATCATTGCTGCATTAATGCGTTCAGTTTTCTTTCAATAAATATATCGACATAATAGATCATTGCTGTATTAATGCGTCTAGTTTTCCTTCAATAAATATATCGACATAATAGATCATTGCTGCATTAATGCGTCTAGTTTTCCTTCAATAAATATATCGACATAATTGATCATTGCTGCATTAATGCGTTCAGTTTTCTTTCAATAAATGTATCGACATAATTGATCATTGCTGCATTAATGCGTCCAGTTTTTTTAAATAAATATATCGACATTATAGATCATTGTTGCATTAATGCGTCCAGTTTTAAAGAAATATATCGACATAATAGATCATGACTGCATTAATGCGTCCAGTTTTCCTTCAATAAATATATCGACATAATATATCATTGCTGCATTAATGCGTCCAGTTTTCCTTCAATAAATGTATCGACATAATAGATCATTGCTGCATTAATGCGTTCAGTTTTCCTTCAATAAATGTATCGACATAATAGATCATTGCTGCATTAATGCGTCCAGTTTTCCTTCAATAAATGTATCGACATAATTGATCAATGCTGCATTAATGCGTCCAGTTTTCCTTCAATAAATGTATCGACATAATAGATCATTGCTGCATTAATGCGTCCAGTTTTCCTTCAATAAATATATCGACATAATTGATATAATGCTGTATTAATGCGTCCAGTTTTCCTTCAATAAATGTATCGACATAATAGATTATTGCTGCATTAATGCGTCCAGTTTTCTTTCAATAAATGTATCGACATAATTGATCATTGCTGCATTAATGCGTTCAGTTTTCTTTCAATAAATGTATCGACATAATAGATCATTGCTGCATTAATGCGTCCAGTTTTCCTTCAATAAATGTATCGACATAATTGATCAATGCTGCATTAATGCGTCCAGTTTTCCTTCAATAAATGTATCGACATAATAGATCATTGCTGCATTAATGCGTCCAGTTTTCCTTCAATAAATATATCGACATAATTGATATAATGCTGTATTAATGCGTCCAGTTTTCCTTCAATAAATGTATCGACATAATAGATTATTGCTGCATTAATGCGTCCAGTTTTCTTTCAATAAATGTATCGACATAATTGATCATTGCTGCATTAATGCGTTCAGTTTTCTTTCAATAAATGTATCGACATAATAGATCATTGCTGCATTAATGCGTCCAGTTTTCTTTCAATAAATGTATCGACATAATAGATCATTGCTGCATTAATGCGTCCAGTTTTCTTTCAATAAATGTATCGACATAATAGATCATTGCTGCATTAATGCGTCCAGTTTTTCAATAAATATATCGACCTTTTGTAATCTGTTATTGAATTCAATTTATTTATAATCAAGAAGTACCATTAAAGTATTTGTTGAGATCGTTTTCTTTATATTTTTTCGAGTTTATTACAAGGATGAGCCTTCTTATGTTCATCTCGTTTTAATAAACTGCACAGCGTCCACTCTCTTTATTGCACCTCTTTCTGTGGTCAGACAACTACCTGCACATCAACAGCGTTACCAGAAGGGACCTCGGAATTTATCAGTGCGTCGCCCAGAACCGCAACGAATGGGTAACGGCTCAAGCCACCCTCAGTCTCAAAGAGCATCAAATTGTCACCAAACGTGAGTTTCAACGATTAATTGATTGATTTTATTACCAGACAAAACTTACAAAGGATTCTTTCGAATCTTCTCCATCATTTTAATCTTTTTGACAATGTTGATCGATTACTCAATCTCCCTTAGTTACTTCCCGATAAGAAAAAAACGGTACAATTTTCTAATTAATTAGAATCTAGTAACAGACGACTTTAGAAATCTTTATCGGATTGTCCCGCTTATAAGAGACGCACCGTTTTAAGACACTAGTCGACTCTTCATCCTTACCCCTCCTCAACTGTCAACCGTTTAAATACAGCCACCAAACTCTGGCCGGAAACACTTTGCACCTCACCCCCAGACACGCCTCTTCAGCTATGGTGCCCCCTCCCCCCAGGGGCCGCTATACCTGACGGGGGGGTAGGTGTGGAGGGGACCCACCCCTACTACTTTAACTGGTTTCGTGATGGCCAGCCGCTGTTGAGAAATTCGTCGCGGGTGTCGATGGTTGGCCAGCTCTTGACCATCAAGAAGGCCAGGGAGGAGGAGGATTCGGGCCTGTACGTCTGTGAGGCTCACAACACGCTGGACAGTGTGACCGGAGCGACCTTTCGGGTTCTTATAGGTGACACTCGGAAGCTTTGGCCTCTAGTTGTTGTTGTTGTTGTGGCTTCGTTTTGGTGCTGATTGTTGTATTTTTCCTCCAGTTTTACTCCTATTTACCGCAGCGGTTGCTTGATTATGATTCACACGAATATCGCTTGTATTTATCATGGAAAATTATCGTGTCTGCTATATAGTTCAATAAAATTATGTTGAAATCTATATAAACACGATATATTATCTATTGCTGGTGCCATTGCCTTATAATCGGTTTTTCAATTAATCACAACATGATTATAAAGCAAATTTTTTTTTATCAATCCATTTTCAATGATTATTTAGATATTTACTATTTATACTACTGCTTTATTTATTCAGTAGTAGAAAATGTTACTATAGTATAATAATTTATTTTTTTATTTTTACGCAATAATTGGATACACTATTTTGATTAATCATTTTCATGTACACTTTTATCTATCATGATGCTTTCCCAAATATTTGTTCACTGTTGTATTTAATGGTGTTCTGTGTTACCCCGTTTTCAATTAAATCATATTTCGTTTTTTGACCACTCTTTTCATATTTTTCAGGTTATAATATACCAACTAGGGCACCACCCCCACCACCACTACTTGTCCCAAAGATCAACAGTAAGTTTATCCTTCTGTCATATAATATGCGTAGAATGTTTACAGCTGGACTGGTTTATTATTTTAGACACACGACCTGGAGGACCACAAATAAATGGTTAGTTGAACACTGTGATTGCACTATTTTCTAATCTTCAAATCTGTGTTGTTTTATTGATTGTATTGTTTAATTTACTAAATTCATTATATTAGCCTTAATTCTTTCTCAAATTTTTGTTCTAATGAAATTATTTTGATTTTATTCAATTTTTCATAGTGCGCACATTTTGAAATTGTACACTGAAATATTAAATACCTTTATTTGTACAAATGCATTCTTACTACCAAACTGATTTCTTTGTCATAGTAAAATGTTGTTATAGCCATTGATGTCTGTCTCGTTACGTACTCCTTAGATGAACACTTTGTATACACGCGGCGCAAAAGTCGTAACGTTGTGCTTCCGTTCAGTTCTCCTAATGGTAAACAAAAGCTTAACACCAACCAACCAACCATTCTCTTTAGCGTTGGCCAATCAAAAGCTGTCTTTTTAACAACCAATCGTCATAGTCCTTCTCTAATAATGTTCTCTTTATCAGGGCAGTATCCTGCCTTTTTAGAAGCTAACCCGCTGTAGCTAGCTATACAAATTAGGAAAAGATTATTGAGTTTAAATCTATAATATTTGAACAACAAACATAAAGTTTCATAAAATTAATAATCTTGATAAATTCATTTTGCCAGGATAATTATGTTTTAAGTGCCATAAAATATTTATAAATCGAAAGTCTTGTTGTATTGAAACTAACGCGTAGTTTTTCATTGGCCAGCCCTATTTAAGTATTCATAATACCTTTTAGATACTAATAGTAAAAGTAGCCCATTCATTAGCAAGAAATTAACATGCATTATTCGCTCAATTCTGATTGGCTGACATATTGTTTGGTGTTGACAAAGTTCCATAACCATCCGACTACTACACTTCCTTGTGCATATTTAATCAATACTTCTCATACTATCTTCTATTCAAATCCTTTACTATGTATTGGTGAGTTTCTCTAAATTGTTGAGAGATACTACTAGCTTTGTGATTTATTAATAAATTATAATTATTATGCTCAACATTATCCATTATTTATTTTAAACATAACTCAACGATGACATTGTAACTATTTCACTTTTATATCGATCTCTTTTTGGATAATGTTTTTGCAAATAATTATTTATTATCGTTTTTACTTCAATCGATGAATCAGTATTAACGCCCTGATAGAATTAATTTTCTATCAGAACTGTAACCATTTACTATCATTGTAATTCTTTGATTTTTGGTGTGTCCATATTTGGTTGGTTAATTCCTTTTGTATCGAATACGTAGTGTATTATTACTAGCGCTAGGCAAATTATCCATTTTTGTAATTATAGAAATAGATTAACAAAAGTATTCAGGTCATACATTGTTTCTTAATATACATCACCCAATTACCCAATTTGTCGTCAAAATTTACATTAGCAAGTTTGCTGGAACACCGTCCTTAAATATGGCGATAATATCTTCTCTACTTTGCCTAGGGGACATCTTACCGGCCCCCATCGCTGAGCGTGTGTTTGACAACATCGCGGTGCGCATCAGTTGGAAGTTCCGCGGAAGTGGTCTGGTTAATGAATACAGGGTTCAGTACGAGACCTTCAAACGCAATAAATGGGTAGACATTGTCACTGTTGACGAGCAGGTGAATAGAGCATCCTCTTGTTCATCTTCTCCTCTCTTTATCTCTTCTCATTTGAATTAATGTTGGCCTCTTCAGCTCCAGAGAAAGGTCTGCTACATCACAGCTCCAAAACTCAAGCCCGGACACAAATACCGGTTCCGCGTCCATGCGGTGGAGAGCATCGGTGGCTCTGTGATATCTCCCTGGTCGAAGCCTGTCAGCTTCGAAAATGTGGACGAGAGTAAACCCATCATAAGTGTGGCGCAGGCCAAGGTAACACCACCGTTGCAGAAGGACCGGGTCCTTGAGATGAAGTTGTCATGGGTCTTTGATCTCTAATTGCAGAACACCAGTGTGGAGCTCTCCTGGAATTATCCTGGCGATGGGACGTTTCCTGTGGACAAATTTCTCATTCTCTACCGTGTCCTTTACCAAAATGGTCAGGCCAATGTTGGCTACTCCATTACTACTGTCAAGGGCGGAAAACGCAGAGTAGGTCATTGCGTCATTCTTTCCTTGATCGATTGTACTTGATTTTGGTTTGGCCTTACAGAACTACACGATTGTGAACCTGCAACCCGGGCTGCACTATCAAATCGTTATGTACGGAGTTAGACTTCAGGGTCAGGAAAGAAAGATAACTCAATTTAGCAATGAAGTGGCCACCAAGGTGAATACCCCGCTCCTTCGACACTCCGGTATTATCCACGCGTCTACTGACTCTTTTTCTCTCTGAGTAGATTCCTGAAGGGCCGCCGCTTAATCCAAGTCCTGACTCCACCAGCTCGACAAGCACAAAGGACAGCAACCGACTCATGTACATCATTTTGGCGGCGCTGGCTGGACTCATGGTCTTTGTCATCCTCATTCTGCTCACCTTATGTCTGTGCAGACACGGGAGCGCCTGTAGGTCCAAGAATGATCGTAAGTCGAGAATCAATCATGTCAACTTTGTTTATTATGTAGGAGTATAGTTGAAAGTCAAAGGAAGTTGGTGGTTTCTGAATACAGACAAACAAGAAGATAGACTTGTTTGCTCTTAATTTAGGGGAGTGAAATAAATTAGGTCAATTTCTACGAGACAAAACGATTGCCGGCATGAGTATATTGTATCGATTTATTATATACAGAAGGGTAATTGTTAATTTAAATTCTGTTGACTGTTTATCCTGTCAATAGTTTTCAATAGTTACATAATTTTTGTGCTTAGGCAACAGCCGCGGTATTTTTGAGCCGATTTGTATTAAATGTTCAATCATAGAAACTGATAAGCACCAGTCTAATTGGTTTTTTCAAATACATTTAATAAGATTCGATTTATTTTACTATTTTACAAAAGCTTGTAACCATTCTTCTTACTGTTGTCCAATCTATGAATAAACGAATATCTGTTATTCTAGCGATGCATTCGCCTTTTCCCTTTATAGCGGCCTACGCATTCGGCTACAAAGATCCCGCTAAGATGATCCACCGAGAGAAGATGCGACGACCCAACGAGTACTCGAGCTTCATGCTGGCCAACATGCAGCACAACCAAAACGGCGGCTCCAAAATGGGCACCCTGCAGCAAGGCCAGCAGCCGATGGAAGCCTCTGGCCTCATGGCGGACCACTTTGCTCAGCAGCAGCAGCAGAACGGCCGTGGCGCCTTCGCCAACGGGACGTTGAAACGGGAGCCCCCAAGCGGAGGCTCAGTGCACGAGGCCAGCGACTGTGAGTGAGCCACTTTGGGGATCCTTGTTCAGCTGGCTGAAATCTCCGAATTGTTCCTTCTTACAGTGGAGGAAATGCGAGACGTGAACTTCCGCCCGGAGACCCTCTACCAGCGAGGAGGCAGCATGGTGGAGCACCCGTACGCCGGCCACAACCAGTTCCAGTCACACCAGCTCCCCTTCGTGGGCAGCAGTCATCGACTTCCGGGCTCCCAACAGCAGCTGTCCACCCTCTCCGGACCGCCCGGCTACAACACCACTATGATGTCCCCCGTGCCCACCTACATCTCCCAGCAACAGTTGCTACAGCAACAACAACTGCAGCAGCAGCAACAGGGCGGTCTAGCTTCGCCGGGCGCGCAGATGCCTTCTGTGACGTATCTGAGTCCAACTGCCAACACCGGATACGCCCCCTTACCCATGCTTCATCATTCACTTCTGCCTCAGGGCGTGAGACCTTCGCAACTGGATGTTAGGTAGGCAATATTCTTCTTCTTCGTATACATAGCTACATTTAATACATGTAATGCAAACAAAATATATCGAAGTAAATATTTCCTTAATTTAACAACTAGTATTTAAGAAGATACTTAAGAAGATATTTAAGAAGATATGTAAGAAGATATTTAATAAGATACTTAAGAAGATATTTAATAAGATACTTAAGAAGATATTTAATAAGATACTTAAGAAGATATATAATACTATATTAAAATAGTATTTACTATGTATTTTACAACAGTAGAAGGTAGAAAAAAAGCTATTAAATACATTTAAATCAAATATATTAAACAATTTAAATAAGAAAACACACATTCAATACACCTTAATTGTGTCGATAAACAAAACTCAATTAAAAATACGAAAACAATCATGACTAAAGGATTGATTTGCGGTTTCTAGTAGTATCTCTCTTTCTTCCAGCGGTGGAGCCAGCCACGATGGAGAGTCTGTCTACTCTTACCTCAGTCAGCAGGACCTCAACCAACACAGCTACCCTCGAGGACCTCCGCAACACCACCAAATGGACGCCGGATCGCAGACCGCCCTGCCGGGCAGCGGAGGCCCTGGCCAACAGCAGAACTCAGCTCCCAGACAACACCGGCGACGCAGGCGGAGAGCTGCCGGTGGACCCGAAGTCGCCCCAGGGCACCAACAGCAGGCGGAGATAATGCCGGACATCAATGAGATGCAACAAGTTCCTCCGTCGTCGATGAGTCGCCATCAAGGATACCTTCCACAAGGTCCACCCACAGACAACTACAATACCGGAATGGCTCCGGTCGGCATGCCCGGGAGTTCCATGGCCTCTCTGTCGAGCTCCGGGCACCATCCTCGTGCTCAACACCCCCAGATGATGGCAGGAGGCGGTCCCATTGACCCGAACACCCTTACAAGACGTGGCACACCGACCCTCTTCGTGGAACCACCGAGAATGCGCGACTACTCGGAGTACGGGATTCCTCAGGGCATTCCCCAGCAACACCCGCAGCTGCACCCCCAGCAGCAGCATCAACAACAAGTGGGTCACTATGGGGACAGTAGTGGAACTTCGACCCCACCTAACCGACAACAACACAATCCAGGGTATGTTATGGAGCAGAACCCTCAATACCACTACCAGCAATACAGAGAAGCGCAGGCTTAGGCCGATGATTGGCTCGCTCGTCAACCAATCGGAGCCGGAATTCATTCTTTATTTCAAAATTAACAAAACCATCTTCTGTATTCATGCTATAATG
Source organism: Vannuccia rotundouncinata (assembly GCA_034780395.1). Taxonomy (NCBI): domain Eukaryota; kingdom Metazoa; phylum Platyhelminthes; order Proseriata; family Coelogynoporidae; genus Vannuccia; species Vannuccia rotundouncinata. The sequence goes on along the minus strand of JAUZNC010046635.1, from coordinate 7,801 downwards.
CTAACGAAACTTTTTCACTATTTCTTTTTTTATTTCACTTAAAATTGATTTGTAAACTTGTTATCAAAAACCTTTTTAACTTTATGCTTGATGCAATTCTTGGAGGATTTATTTTTTAATAATTAGATTGTCAACCTTTTTCTAGTGGGTTAATTTCTTCTTAAGCATGTCGATTGTTCGTAATGTCACTAATCAAATTCCACGATATGTTACACTTTCTCTTGGTAATTCTATTATTCAGTTTTAACCAGTTTACTCATTCTGGTGGCATTTAGAATCATTTGAGACATTTTTGAATACTATTTGAAGTAATATACAAGTATTACTCTATCTATCATTATGACTGTAAATATTACAACAAAAACTGCATATTATCTTCTTTCAAGCAAAGACAGTAAGTAGTATGGACGGATGAACTCTGGCTTAATATGGTTCCCTCGCTTCCAATTATTCAATAAATAGATGACTAGAATATCGTACTTGACACAACTTTGTATAAACTGTGTACAAATCATAAATTATTTCATTCTACCTACCTACAGAGACCTTTGTGACGCTATTAAACCAACATTTTACACAGACAACCTTGCTAAATTTTGCTTTCATGAATGTCCTGATGCTATCTATTGTAACCTCGACTTCTGAACATAATCTCTGACTTCTCATCAATCTTTGATGTCATCAATTTGCAAATTGTTATAAATAACAAGCCAGAGACAAGTTTCTCTATTGATATACTATTCTCCCAATTATAGCCGCCCCCCTTATACTCAATGACGTCATAGCGTCAGACTTAGTTGAATTAATTATCGTATTCATGCATACATATTATAAATCTTATCTTTTTTGATATACCTGCATCCATCACGACCTAAATTGTCTCTGTATAATTACATTTGAATTTCTAGCTAAATGTTTGTTGTGACCTTTTGGTCGAAAAGTTTTTTAGACTACTTTTTTGTCTGGAAACAGCGTTGCTGTTGTATAAATCGCTGTTTTTCGTTGACTAAATGCTTTTTGTGGTTGTAAATTTATTTCTTGAAGCATCCAAATTATGTACTTTTAATAAGTTATGATACCTGATATTCTTAACTAATTTCCTATTTCGTTAATATTATAATATATAAATACATACATTCTCCTTTGAATTGTGTTCTCGAGCTATTTCAAAACAAAAAGTCTATTTTATTATTTAAAAATTGTTAACAAATTGGCGATTAAGGAAGATTGAACATAATTAAATATTCAAGTGACCGAAACAATCGTTTAATATTTAATAATTTCCAAACGTTTCTGAAATTTGTTATTTTCAATCAATTTTTATGAGAATATATTTTTTGGTTACATATTTAACTCAATAAAGTCATAAAATAGCTCTCGTGCGCTATTGCTGTGCGAATTGATTATTTTGCAGTTTATGAAAGATTTAGGTTTTAGCCATTGAAAAATGGTAGAGTACAAATTTGCAGAAGCCTGAAACTCATTTTTATCGGCCACGTACAAGTCTTATAGGCCATGTGGTGTCAAAAGTTTGAATCACAAGGTCATATATAGTTAACAGGTCGCAAGAATAATACTTGACACTAAAATTGTTATTTATAGTTTGATGATATATTATATGAAGCTAGTTATTTATGTTATCACTTGAAATCTGTATTACCAACAGAAAAACGACTATAATCTATCAAATAGAGTACACACTGTTCAAAAATCACTCAATGGTCAAAAAGTGATATTTTGGACTAAATTGATGATAGTTATCCATTAGTGAAAGTTCGTGTGCCAATTTTTAGCTTTATAGGGCAGTTCTTTATGCTATTTTTGTGAATTCAAAATACCATCACTGATGACGTCATAAATATCCATAAAATCGATAACATAGATTTGATTTTAAAATTTTATTTTTTGGGTCAAATATAACAAAATCAAAACATTTTATGGAGTTCTAAATTCGGCTTTTCATATCCTCAAAGCCAAAAATCAATAAAAGATATGAAATATTTAAAGCAAAAAATTGGCCAAAGATGTGTACCAAATGTCGGCCCCATCGCAATCGGCCAACAGAAAATATGAGAGTTTATTGTGATGCATAATTATTCAAAAATTTCAAATTAAATATAAACAGCAATATCAATGGTAGCTATATATACTTACTAGTTGAATAATTGGACATTAATTTTACTGACTTTTCAATGATTATTTCTTAAAACTATTTAGATCCATTAATATTAAATTAATTACATTACATTTTTAAAAATAATTTTTAATAGTATATTAATATATATGAATACTAAAGGGTCATTAGAAATATGATAACATTATTAGATATTTATATCTATTTTAGTATTATGAATGCAGCACAAAATTAACCAAATATTTGCATTTTTGGAGTAGATACCTATAAACGGATCAAAGTACATTGATTGAAACAATTATACTGCGGGATTATACTCCTATAGTACAGTAACAACACAAACATATCGGATGTATCGAGTCGTCCACAAGTCTGGTTAAATACCTACTAAATTAAATAATCGTATATATATAGAAAAATATTTAGTCGTTTACGTTTGTTTTGTGTATTTTAAAAGTCTAGATGAACCAGTGTCGGAATTTTTCAAAATAAATATCGAATTCGTGATACAAAAAATAGCACATATTTCAACCCGGATTATATTTAAATTGAGATAAAATCAATATGACAAATTTATCTATGATAAGACTATATTTACCGTAAATTACAAATAAATACATCATAACACTTCTTCAGCACAGCCGTACAAATCATAAGTTCCAAATAAATAAAAATATGATATTTAGCTGTAAATAACTGCCTTATTTTAATTTCTAGAAAACAGTTATCTCTTATCTCAGGTATCAAATACAATATGAAATACAGGCGCTGTTAACTGATACTAGTAAACTGAATAAATACGTCAAACAATCTTATTAAATACATTATAATTAAAAGTTGAAGTCATTCATCCGATAAACCATGATCGTATATTTCCACACCGCTTCCAGTTGGCTATTAAATAAACAAACAAACAAAATCATTTGCTGTCTTCAAGACAAATTATTTAACTTCTAATTAAAATATTTTTCCTTTCATAATTATAATCTTTTCTCAAAAGGAAGTTTTTGTTAAAATATTTTCAGAATTTGATTTACTAGAGTAAAAACAACAGATATTCATTTATATTATATAAAAAAAATTGTAATTGACGTCGATCAAATTTGAGTTTTCAGAGCACATAAAAAAATATATCAATTGAATAATGAACAAATTTTGTTAAAAAAATGAAATTTTTAAACAATATGATGCCGGGAAATTTTTGATTAATTGAAGAAGGTTTTGCATTATGAATGATGTTATACCAAAAAATACATACTGAAGCAAATATTTCTTTCATGACATCTTCATCAGGGTTGTCGTCATAAAAAACTGGAAATATGAAGACAAATTAACTACAATTCTGAAAATGTGGATAAAAATTGCAATTACAAAAGCATTTATCTTCGTCTTATAAAGAAAAGCTCGTATGATGCCTATTTTACTAAAATAACTTCTAGGATTATTGATAATTCTAGGAGTCATTTTAATCAACTATTTATACTTTTCATTACGACGTTATATGCCTTCTAGGATTGTGTGATTCTTTATATGTATCTTTTTTATTTTTTGGAGTGAAACATGTTAAGTTTAGAAGTCAATCAGACACTTACCTAAGAGACCCTGCCTCCTTTTCTTAATGTAAGTATAAAGGATGTAAGAAGCAATACAAATTAATAAGATAAGAACCACAACAATGGTGATAATCAAGGACTTCTTCATTAAAGCTGAAAAACGAGAAATAATCGAATTACTTGGCGAACCAAGAACTAACACAGGATAAATAAATCCGAACTTACGTGGATCCTTGGCATCTATATAAAAACAGATTCAAAACCATTTTTTAGAAAAGAAGAAACGAATTTCATGAATTAAATATAAAAAATCTTATAAATGTTTTATTCCTACTTATAATTACTATATTGCGGTTATGTCATATGGCAGAAAAATTAATTTCTCTAGATTGGCAAACTACTTCGCTTTGTACGTGACAGCGGCGATATAAAAACGGGCAAATCAATAACAAACTGATTAAAAAAAAAAAAATTGACTTATATAAACAATTCTCCAAAAAAGCATATCGTCATAAATATAACATATAAAACAATATAAGGACTCCTAATATGTACAAAATTGAAAGAACTTACTTGTGCAAAGATATATTGACATATTTGGTCTACTTCACAGCTCTATTTGTGAAATTAATATAATCCAAATATTTAGTTTTTTTGCCAATTTTTATTTCGTCTAACATTTAATTAAGTATGCCGATCTAGATAAATATGATTATAGTAAACACCCGCTAATTAATACATCAATTGTTCCAGGCAAAGTTGTATTAATTATATATCGAATGAATTAATTATAGGCCGTGTATACATATAGAAGATATCAATATAATATATAACTTTTTTGTTTATGATTTAGTATCGTTTATCATAATACAGATTAATAAACAAATAAAACTATTTCTCACAATGTATTCAACAATAACAACAAATATGTACTACAAAAGTCAAATAGAAACACATACAATATTATTAACATTAACACAAAGATCATTTATAATAAAAATCTATTGGAAATAATGGGTCATCTTTTTTTGTGTTTTTCTTTGTGCATTGAATCTAATTGCTGCGAACTCGAATGGTCCAGCTTTTTATCAAGACCGACAATGCAAATGGACGCAGACAAATCACTTGGCAGAAACAGCATGAATCGACGAATGATAGTGACCGCAGAGAACAATGACAAAGTTGTAGGTTTCTGTATTTCCACTTCATCATCCTCAGTATCAGTGTCGATTGATTCATCACTGATTGTGTCAGCTTCAGCAACTTTGGTGTTGCAGAGGAGGTTTGTGTTTTGTCATCGCATGATATGTACTGTTGAGAATTGCTTTCTGTAATCGCATTTTCTGGCAATCTTGATTGATATCTTCCAATATATATTATGAAATATTATAGTATATACACCTCCGATTTAAATAGCTATAACTAGTAAATTATTTATAAATACCGCGGTAAAATTAGAAAATATACCTCATTAAAAGATGTTATGTATTATAGCAATTGCAAATATTTATTACATTTTAAATAATGCTTTAGAAAAGACTTACACATATACAACCACATATAAAATTATTTTAAGTATTAAAATGGTAAATAAATGAGAGTGTTGATTTACTAATTATAAAGAAATGAGCTATCTTTAAAAATAGGACATGTGGTAATTTTTTAAGCATATTTAATCTATTTAACCATGTCAGCTAATGTTTCACAAGCAACAAAGTTAATAATTGAAGAATGTATTAATTAGATATATAAATACAACAATGTGCCTACACAAGTGGTATTAATTATCGAATGTATTAATTACGCGAATTCCACAATGAATTAATTAGACGACAATTTTATATAGTAAAAAAAATCTGGCCATGAAAAATTGTATTAATTATCGAATGTATTAATTAGGCCGTCTATTAATTAGCGAGTGTTTACTGTAATATCAATGGACATAACCAATTTACACCTCACAATACAATGGAATCATTTCAATTGTCCTATAATATTACAAGCATAGAATATTTATGAAATTTACACACATTTATTCAAAAATAAACGTTGTAAATTTTCAATCAATGTTATTGTCTCTGATGTGAATATTATGAAATATCCGTCGTTCAATAATCTTACAATAAATATACACAAACAGTCAGAATAGGTAGTGGCTCATAATGAAGTGAGTCCAGAGCCACTGGTCATGTTTGATGTAAAGGCTATACTCAATAGTTTCTTAACATACCTGGATCATCCCCAGGAACCATCTGTAGCTTGATCTCAGCAGTCAAACTAGAAGTGAGATCGGATTCCAAAAAGGAGTCAAATACGAGATGCTCATTAATGACGGCTTCAAGGTTCTCGACTTTTGAATCAATTCGGTCATCGAAGACACGAAGACGGCAGACAACCTTTGCGTCGAATAATTGACTCTGAATTTCCTCCTCTAAAATCCTTTTCCTTTTAAGGATCTAGAGGAAAGAGTTAATGTAGAACTTAATTAATTGATTAGTTTAGTTAATGTAGATCGTTAAATTTGAAAATAAATCAAGTTTAGACTATTTTTAATGTCGGTTAAATAGATTTGAAATCTAATTTATCCGTTAAATTATTGATTTTTCAAATTATTTTAGTGGAAAATACAGGATATCAAAATCCCAAAGAGTAGCTATAATAAAAACAAAGCATAAAGGAGTGCATTTTTTTACAGATAATTCAAAACTTTTATCAGTCAAAGGTTGTTCGTATAGTAGAGTTGAATTAGTGTTTAGATAATTTATGCAACAAAACTTTCTCTATCCATTTGAAATATTACAACATATGTGAATGTCAATTGAAATTAGGAAATGTTTGTAGTAATTTACAAATTAAAACAAATCGTAAAAATAAGAACCACAAAAATATAATAAATAATAAACGAAAATATTTGAGAAATCGAAAAACAGTTCACCTTTATGTCCTTAGACGCCTGAAACATTCAAAAGCATTTTAAAGTTCTGAATTTCAATTTACCCGGAGACAGCTTATTTAATCTTGTTTTTATAATCGTTTGACAGAAGTTTCGCAATTTTTTAATACATACAGCCAAGTTTGTAAGTGAAAACACCTGACAAGTACATGCGATTCTAACAAATTACGAAGAATTAAAAATTAAAATTAGCAAATGGAGCGCCACGTTTAAATTAAATAAAGTTTCACATCTTTAAATTATGTTTCAAAATTTATATAATATTAAAGATTACAAATTTTCTTATTTAAGTTTAATATACTACTATTAGTACTACACTATTGTTATACTCTTTATTTCAAAATTTTACATTCAAATTCATGCATGAGAACAACTTACAGAGTCAACGAAATTTTCGAAAGATTTGGATATTTCAAAGTTCTTGTCGTTGAGTGAATGACCATTGAACTCCCAGAAGATGACATATTTCACTCGCTCGCCTTGAAATGGCAAAGTTTTAAAGCCACACTTAAATATGTGCTCTTGGTCGTACATACAGGGGTACTTGCAGTGGTAATCGCTGGGGGCTATTAACACTTCGGGGATCTCTGGAGACAGGAAACAATCGATACCAAAAATAAGTTGAACGAGACACGAAAATATTGGCTATCATGTTGGAAACATTTCATAATAAGAAAAACATTCCTAAATGTGACTTATCATCTAATTGTATTGAATTGTAGTTTTTATTTTCTCCGATTTAAAAATGAAACATTAATTAGAGGACACAATTCCAGTATGAAATAAGTAATTTCTGTTAAACGTTTGTAGGTGTCCACTTTAATACCGAAGAGTGAGGATTGGTAGTATGTATGTACACTTCAAACCGAATAATTGTATTAAGCAAAGTCATAAAACACACAATAACAAACGTACATCATCGAAGAATATTTATTACATGCTGTTATATAATGAATATTTAGTAAAATGTGTTTGTTGTAAAAAAATCCAGCCGAGTGAAAACACTAATAAAAGTTGTAAAAGTTGTAATTTATAGTTTGATAAATAGTCATTTATACATAGCAATAAACATATTTTAATTGCACCTGGAGGGTGTTCGAGAGACACGCTCATAAACGCGCTCAATGAGCCCCTCACTAAACTATTTTAATGAGGGCTCAT
>JAUZNC010046624.1:0-16257 GCA_034780395.1 Vannuccia rotundouncinata | reverse complement strand
TGTTGTATAGTGATTTATATTTGTTGTTCACTAACTTGTTTATATAGGCATTATTGGTTTGCTAAAATATGGTTGTTATCACCTACTATAAGTTCACTAGATCGTACATATTTCAATATTTTCTCATTGATATTGGACAAAAAATCGGGGGGCTATGCCCCCCTAACCCCCTAGAAATATGTAACAATTTATATTATTTATAACAATTCTTGTTACATATATCAATTTATAGAATATACAAATAAAATCTAATTAACTGTTAATGTAAATGAAGTGTCCACTATTACAGGGTTCGTATGGTTTGGGAAGATTTGTGTAGGATTTGCAAAAATAAAAATCCAGACCCTGGAAAGTTTTTTTAAAAAAGGGGAATGAAAAAGAAGTCTTTGAAAGTTTGAGAATTTTCGTGGTGTTTTTTTTGTAGTCATTATGTAGTTAATGTTTTGCATTTAATAATTCATTTATTATTGCGACTTATTTATTTTCATTTGGCGACCATTCAAACAAAACAATATGTTTTTGTTGTTGATCACATAAAGTCTTTGAAAATTCTCTAAGTTGGTCTTTGAAAGTTTAGAAAAATTTATTGAATTTTGGGATTACTTTTGCATACGAACCATGCATTATGTTCCTAGCATTTTCTGAATCTACCAGGAACACTATGATACACCATTTGGAATAACTGCACATCAATGTTTGCAAATTTTTCATTGATAGGATTCAGTAATTTTTTAATTGATTGTGGTTTGGTTGAATAGACCTGATTTAAAAAAACAATGCCCCAATGAAAGGAATCTAGCAGGGGAAGATCAAGTGACCATTAGGGCCATTCAGTGGTTCAGTGGCGCCCAATCCATTTTCCTCAAAAGTGTTCATCAGCAAGGCTATTATGCCAATCACTTCTAAGCTGTATTTTCATTCTTGTAATACAATTTAACAGCTGCTATTCTTGGTTCTTAGGTTAAACTAGAAGCCATGGAATATTCATTGATTTAGTGAATTTAAAAAACTAACAAGGGTAAACCATGTTGACATAACTTTACATAGGTATGACATAAATTAGCTATCAGGAGCTACAGATTCACATTTCGGAAATGGATCCTTTAAAAAGATCTGATGTAAACTAGACAATCAATTTACACTCCAGTTTGTTTCAAGGTTAGACTAAGAACTAAGAATAGTTTCAGGATTTGTTCTTCCACTTCATATTTGTTAATTGCAGCATTAACAATTACTGTTAATGATAAATTTTATTTATTGATACTAAATTTATCATTTTCCAAAAAAAAAATTTGAACTTGAGTCTGGACCTTACAATTTTCCGTTTTTTTAGGAAATGTTGTACTATATATATCGTATTTTACCTATATATTTTATTATGTGCCTCTCTAAAACAATTTGCCTTATTAGATTGTTTTTTATTTATCAAAATTATTTTTATATAGGATATTTTTGGGACCCTTAAACCTCACTTGTTAAGAAATCTTTTAAATTAAAATTAATATTCCATGAAAATCGAGAGTAATTTTTTGTTAAAATAAAGCTAATTGTACTTCAACATTATATAATAACTGATTAGTACTTCTTTTAATGTATTTTTGAATAAGTCACCATTTCTTGTAGAAATTAAAAAATGAAATACAGCATTAAATCATCAATATAATCTCCCTTTTAGCAATTATGATGTACACTATGCTCTAATAAACATGACCAGTAATGTAAAATTTATATAATAATTCGTTTTATTAGTCATTAATAAAGTTTCTTTCATATTTATCCTTGATAATTATGCGGTATAATTATGTTAACTTACACCCGAAAGTGTGTCCAATTAGCGATTTTAAATGTTTAATTGGGTGAGTTTTGTATCTATTTCAATGGAGAAATTATGATTTTGAATTCATGATTTTATATGCAATCATTTATATGATATTGAGTATATATTTATTTTTGTGCAATTGGTTTCTATTTTCTCACTTTTATATTCTTTTGGTTTGCTTTAGTGGTTCCAATTGAAATATTCCACGAAATTATTAGCCACATCAAGCAGGGGAAACAACGTCCCGATATTCCACGAATCACAAACAGCCTCCATCGATATGAAGAATTTGGCAAGGTTACTATGGCTGAGTGTGAGAAGCAAATGGCTGCTGCTACAGAACTTGGCTTCATTGAAAAAAAGTTTAATAAAGAAAAGTTTACATTTCAAATTCCCAAAGAATGGGAATGTGACACAAAAAAGGTAAACTATATTTTTCTTGTTATTTTAAGAAACAGATGTACTTCAATTTGAGTAATGGCTCCATTTTTAGAATTCAAAACCGCCGTTGGCTAGAAAACCACGGACATCAAAGTCAAGCACGCCTAAAGTTTCGAAGAGGGACAATGCACCTACCACTAATGAATCTGGCGGACCCATACTCTCAGGTCAAGTCGTTCAAACGAAATTAAAGCGAAAATCTATCAAAAGTGAGGCCCTTATTAACAGCTCCATTAAAGAACCCCCAATTACACCCAAACAACCAGACTCGACTATGGCATCTTTGAAAGACAAAGTCATATCAAACCAGATTAACGATATTATGGAAGATATCGTCAAAGCAGATGAACTTTTAATAGAGGGAGAAAGTTCTCATGTTAATCTTCAGTCGTCCCTTCCTTGCTCTGAGAAGAAGTCACCAACTCCTGTCGATACCCGGCCACTTTTGGACATAACTCTTGAGCAAATTAAAGAATGCTTAGAGCAGATTAACGCCAGTACAACTGGTTGTCGTATAGGGAGAATACGTCGTCAGATGATGTCAACGATGAAGGACTTAAAGAATATTCCCGCCGATATTAAATTGTTAGAGATATCGATACGTCGTTCTGTTAATCAAGCTATCAAGCAAGGTCAATTGATACGACCCAAGAAGGACTTGATTAGGTTCCCCTCTAAACTGCAACCGCAGGAAGATGGAGATCAATCGATTCCACCTCCACCACTGGATACATCTACTACGTCGACTGCTGCTGTCACAATGGAGACGCCAGATGTTGAGTCTGCAGTTATTGACGAGGAGAATTCAGTATTGTCCAGCCCGGTGGAAAACAAAGTCGCACGTAAGAGGCGAGTGTCTACCTGCAGTCCAGAGAAGAAGAAAATGGAACTTTCTGTGGACACCACGTTTACGCCTGTAAAGAAGGTGATTTATTATTTAGATATTCTGAATTTTTGTTTGACAGAAACTTATAACATGAACAAATACTAACTAACACACTACTCGGAGACATTCTACGTTAATTGTCTATTAAACTATTTTACTTTAAAGTATAGCCATCGTAAATAATATATCAAAATGACGTTTAGAAATTCATTGAAAATTTTCTATGTTCAATATAATTGTTATAATATTATATATATAATATATACATGAGAATATTAGACGACGCAGTAGCTCGTCACCAAGAATAATTAATACCAAAGACGAAAAAAAATGGATTATTGACGATTCCTTCCAAGGTTAATAATTTTTTGTTTCTAATTAACCGGAAAGCTAAGCTTAAATAAAGTTTGTGCATATTATAATTATTTTGTTGTGATGAAAAATACTTAACTACCTATTATCTTTAAAATAACTTCCGTTTTTGCATATTTTGCAAAATTTCATAATAATCATCATTTCTTTTGTCAACTGTTAGTTTTTCTCAATAATTTCGTTAAAATTTACCAAACTTTTTAGAAATCTACTGAACATTTATTTTATTCAAGAGAATTTTGTTGTGTTATCTCTAAAATATTGATTGTCTTAGTTTAAAGTTAAATCTATACATTGCGTTATTGGGATGCAATCTTATCTTGAATAAGCCAATTTTTATAAAACATATAAAATATCCACCTTTGAAATTATATTTATTTCCCGGCTTTTTTATTTTCCAGTTACAATATAATTTTGAATATCGGTTTATTAATGTATTTGGTTATTACTTTGTTGTTAGTACATTTGCACAATATCTTCTTTGTTCAGTTGAAGAGGAAGAAGATGGCCAAACCGATACCGGTATGCAGTTTTTGTCTTGGGGATGAAAATCTGAATAAACGAACTAATTTACCCGAAGAAATGGTTGCATGTGGCGATTGTGGAATATGTGGTAAGTTTAAGTTGAACCTTTTGTTGGACTAAATGATTTCATAGTGTTTCATAGTAGCAACACTTTTTTAAATGGAAAAATGTCTTTCACATATTTAGCTGGCCGAATATATTGTGAGTAGGAATCGCTTACAACTTAGTAACTTTGATTATTATGTGCAATGTTGCTTTATTAAACACAAGTTTGTTTGTTATAACAAACACTTATGTGATATCCTCCTTTTGATGCGGATGTTTTGGAGAATTCACTAATAATAATGTTCTTCATATCACATTCTCGATCGGATTTTAATATTAGTATAGCTCTTACGTTATAGCTATGTGTATTTTTGATGTTGTGCTAAGTTATCCCCGAGCTATCCGTTCCTTTGTCCTCCATTACATCTGCTATCACTATTTAAATAAATGTTAATCTATTAATCGGAGAAAAAAATGTGCCTACTCACACCCCCAGATTGTGTGAGTTTCAGTCTTTATTAAGGGTAAGAAAATGCACCATTTAACCAGCCAAATAAAAAGGACTGAATGGATGGATTTTTTTATTCGTGAAACAAGAGCCGGTCATTATTGTGGCAGTTACTAAGTACTCTATATTGATTAACTGTTAATACCAGAATTTCTGTTTCACTGTTTGCGGATGAATTAGTAGGTTTCTAGGTCTTCCAAAGGACAACGTGCAGTATGGTGAAGTATGGAATATCATAACAAGATAATTCCTTATTATTAGAATGTGTTTGTGTGTTTTTCATTTTAGATAGGGATCATTATTTAAAGACTATAGATTGAATCTATTATTCTGTCAATTTTAAGCAGATAACAGAATATGCTTTTATCATCATCTCCTCACTAAATGTAGACACTAAAACAGACCAAAAATCCCTAAAATGCTATATAATATTGATATATCATGATTCCAACCTGAACCTAATAGCTTAGATTGGATTATAAAATCTATTGTATATGTTGTAAATCGGGAATTAATTTAAAAAAAAGTAAATTGTTTTTGTCTTCTTTTCTACTTCTCTCTCTCTTGTAGGTCACCCCACTTGCCTACAGTGGCCCCCGGAGCTCTTCTCAAAGGTGTGTACCTTACGTTGGCAGTGTCTCAAGTGCAAACAGTGTTCCTTCTGTGGGCAAGCAACAATCAATGATGAAGACATCCTTCTCTGTGACGGTTGCGATAGAGGCTTCCATATGCGTTGTTGTGATCCTCCACTCTCCAAGCCGCCCAAAGGTCAGTTTGTTACTTTCTAGCATATCGAAGTCCGCATTTTCTAATGTTATCCAATATTAGAAATATTCTTTGATTCAATAATTACCTCCTTTGTGCACCTCTGTTCCACAGGTAAATGGCTCTGCAACTTGTGCTTCCCCCCTCGCGGACGACCCACTCGTGCCTGCATCTTCGAGGACGAGCTGGCCCTCCTCTCCTCGGGGGGCACCAGCATCACCCCAAGCTCAGTCCATGAGGCTGGCTCCATAGATCGCCACCGTCACTCCACAGGAAGTCGGTCACAGGACGGCCTTCAAGACGGTCTCACCGCTTTCTTCACCCCAACCGATCGCAGAAAGTCACGAGTATCCAAGTTCTCCAAGTTCTCGCAGTACGATGACTTTGTCATTACCGGACTCAGGAAGAATGTCGTCCATCATAACCGCCCAGTTGGCAATAAGAAAACCACGACAGCCGTCTCTATGGTTGCTAAGAACACCAAGGAGAAGACATCGAGTCATTTGGCCGCACGGAAACTTGTTCAGAAGTTGCTCAAGAAGCCCGCCAAGCTGGAGGAGAAACGTCGGCCAGGTCGACCGAGAAAGGTGATATTGCCGGAGGAGAGTGACACCAAAGTTGGGGTAAAGTCCGTTAAATCAGCAGAAAAAGTTGTTAAGCACCGAAAATTGAAACAGCCTGATTCAGGCAAGACTTTAAAACAACGTGTCAATAAGAAGAAAGATATTACAAAGACACCCTCTCGTAAAGGGCATAAGAAACAAAAGAACATTCTAGAGACGAGCAGTTCCACTACTACAGGCCGCTTTGACACCTCTGAGGAAGTGGATCCTGAGGACCTCCTTCTACAGCCTCCACAGTTAGATCAGGTCGACCTAGATGGCAGTCTTGACAACGTTCTGGCCAGTCGTCTGGCTGTAACGGAGTTTGACCGTCAACTTTTCGCCAACATCCAGGAACAAGTGCACAAAACTATTCCGTCACTGGCCGACACGACTATTGTCCCTGATGAGGTGGTTTCAGAGCAGGTACCACCCCCTCCTCCTCCCGCTCCAGTGGTATCAAAGGTGGTAGGTGGTGTCGATGTGTCAGTGTATGCTAGACAGATGGTAGAGCAGGGACGGTTTCCACCGAGAATTCAGCTAGGTCGTTTCACAGTGGATACTTGGTACTCGGCACCATACCCTTCTGAATATGCTCGGTAAGTTTAAATCAAATGTTGTGTATTTTTAAATCTGTTTCCTATTAGTATTTGTGTACTCTGTATCAAATATTATGTTACTAGCGTGATTCTGACTAATCCCTTTTTCATATTCGCCTGCGAATATATTTCATGTTTTGCTTTTCAAAATTTAGATTGAATATCCTCTATATCTGCGAATATTGTCTCAAATATATTAAATCGTCGGCGGTCTATATTCGACATATGGTAAGTTCATTAAAGTGTCATGTAACGTTTACATTAATATGACATTTAAATACACGTTTGAATTCAAAACATTTTTCAAACTTCAATGCAGTTAGTATATTTGTCTTTAATCATTAATCCAGGTTATAATATATTACAATAAATTAGAATAAATAATATTAAGATATGAAGTAAATTAGACTATCTGGTAATATCATTCCTACCTACTTATTGAATAGTTTGTATTCTGCCTATTCACTATTTTTTTGTATCGCTGCTTTGCAACTAGCCTCTATTTTTCAATCTGTTTCAATCTAAAAAATATGTGCGTTTATTCACTATCATTGTGTCCTTTCATTAGTGGTTTTAATTCATTATTACATTTAAAATGTCATTCACTTGAAGACATTATTTTATCGTTACTTAGTTTCGATGATCAACCAATTTAATGACATATTCGTATAACCTTTAATTATGTGTCAGTACCATGGCTGCACAGTCTTCCAATGGGTCTACTCTTAGTAGAGTGCTTCTTCATCTCATGTTGCTGAAGGGTGCTTGCTTCCTTTTTGTTCAAACTACTGAAACATCTCTACTTCCTTCACCAAACGATTGCTTGCCTGCTTTCTTGTCTGTGTGTTTAGTTATGCATTGATGCTTATAGTAATAAATAGCCACTGGGATTATAGTGCTATGGTAACTGCATATACCATATTATTCTACATTTTTATCATATACTATTGATCGTAGGCACATACAAGCACTCGATCTTTGATCTAGTTACAGGACAGTTGTTAGTAATATTGTTTAACTAGTCTTATACAATGTTGTCTATTTTGAATTTTTTATTTCTGCATAGGTATATTTGTACGCAGTCTTTTTATCTACGTTAAAATTGTATAAGTGTACGTACCACTCGGTAGATTTTATAATTGGGTTTTGTTATTACAGAAACATACTCCTCCTCACGATCCAGTAGTTGCAACGTCCTTATCCTAAATTATTTTCGATTTTTTTATATTTTTTTCATCAACTGTCATGTCAAATGTGGAGTAAAACATTTATTTTGAAAAAAATATTATTTATAAAATAATAATTTCAGTAATATTTATAAAAAAAAATAAGTCGTTCTTCAGTTTTTACTTAGCATTTGTTTTGCTGGTAATACTTTATTTATATTTAAAAAAAATGTGTATTTAATATCAGAACAGATATATTTTCTTGTGTATCAATTATAATTCATATCTATTTTTTTAAATTAAGTCACAAGAAAGACAAAATAAAATACCACAATATACTCGATTATCTCTTTGGTTTCTATGCAGGAAAATATCACTGGCAGTCTAGTCTAAAACAAACTTTAGTCAATCAATATATTATACGAGACAATAATATGTAATTATTCTATAACATGAAAACACCATATAAGTGTTGTTAAACTAGAAGCAGACTTTCATTAATTCTTAAGATACTTCCAGATAGATTTCTTCGTTGCTAGACTGTACTCGTTTCACTTTGTTTATTTATTCACGTATTGTGGAGGAAAGTAGAAACTAAAACCATTGTAAGATTCTTTATTAAATTTAGTTTTCCGGTGTTATGTAATTTCTATTTTCTATTGCGTATTAAAAGTTTATAAACAGGACAGCCTATCATATCGAGCATTTCTCTCTCTGCAGGAGAAGTGCAGCACACATTTCCCCCCAGGAAATGAGATCTATCGCCGGAAGCACCTCTCTGTATGGGAGGTGGACGGCTACACCTCCAAACTCTACTGTCAGAACCTGTGTCTGCTCGCCAAACTCTTTCTCGACCATAAGACCCTGTACTACGATGTGGAGCCCTTCCTCTTCTACGTGGTTACCGTGTGTGATGAGACTTCCTGCCATCTGGTCGGCTACTTCTCCAAAGAGAAACACTCTGATAAGAAGTACAACCTCAGTTGTGTTATGGTCCTCCCGCCTTATCAAAAACATGGCTATGGGCGATTCCTGATTGATTTTAGTAAGTGCCCGACGATTAGAGAGACCCTTGGTTTGTATGGTGTAGTGATCTCGACTAATGAGAGCGCGATGCAATGATGTCATTCTATTTTTAGAAGGATTAGTCATGGGGTGGAGATCACTATTTCAATACTCAGCTCTCCATTTTATTATTCACAAATCATCAACATCGAAGACTTATGTATACGAGATGATGTTGAAATGTAAACATTATAATAATTAGGAACTGTAACAAGAATCTTAATTCTATTAATGGAATTGTTATATAATGATTTACATTTAGTGTTTGCTATCGAAATGTTCATGACTATTTTGGATTAATTTTGCAAAAATTACAACAAAAAATTCCTTATTCGAAGGATATAATAATTAATTAATATATTCATAAAAACAAAAGTTGCTAATTGACCCATACCAGTTACCTTAATTTCACAAGCCGGATATTTCTCTTTTTCGTAAATAAATGTATCGGTTAATAAATATATCAAAACAAGTTCTATTAATAAAGCTGTTTCAGATAGCCGAGTTTACTTCAATTAAAGACATAATTCAAAATATCACGTTGCATACTTATACCTGTTGAAGAAACCGCAAACCTTTATTTGTCTAAATATACTTCTTAGTCTGATTTTTTTTTAAAAGTGAAAACTAACATTGTACCAAATTAATCAGATTAAAGTTTATCTGCGGTTCTATGACCATACAATTGCCACTAGCTCATATAGCGCTCATAATGGTTCGATTAAGAAGACCATTATTATGTGACGCCAGTTTTAGTTAAATATAGCATCTCTCAATTTTATAATATTTTGTATTTTTCTTTCGCAGATATTACCTAATATAATTTACAAAGAAATATAATTACTTCCTATCTGTTTTTTAAAAATGAAATCCTTTTATCAGGACGTACCTAAAATTTGGGTTAATATTGCGATTAAAATCCCTTTTGTCTAATTTACTCTTTGTCTATCATACTATTTTTATCCAACTAGTATCTTGATTGTTTCTTCGTCTCACCCACTCATTTGGAGATTATGTTTCAATTTTAACTGAACAATTTCAGCTAAAAGCTTTTTCGTTAATTCAAGACACGACCGATTTTATAGTTATTTTTATTATAAAAATTATGTTTTGTAAACTTGAATAATAAGAATTACTTTCATTTATTATGTATTGATTTTGACATTTCCATTTTAAACCTTTCTACGGGTTGTTCGTTTTACATTTTAATTTGATTACTTTTATACAGCTTACGTGGCTTTCTTATGCCTGGATTTTATATATTTTTTTAATTTTGCTCGATTTTAAACAATTCATTATTATTTTTCATTTGATATATTATATAATATACGTTGATTTTTTAAATTTGTATGTAGGGATATTTAGTTCTGTAATTTAATATTTAAAAATTCCTTTTAATTGACAAAAATAGTTCTGTAATTTAATATTTAAAAATTCCTTTTAATTGACAAAAATAGTTCTAATTTATTCCAATTAGTTGAACAATATAAATTATATCTGTTGCTTAAGTGAAAATTTCAAAACTGTTTGTTCTTATATTTTCAAAATATTTTGACTAAAAGTACTTCTGTATCGGAATATTAAAATATTCAAATTACAGCCTCAACAACTGATAAACTTGTCTTCCTCTCCTGTAGGCTACCTTCTCTCTCGAGTGGAAGGTCAGGCAGGCTCTCCAGAGAAGCCACTCTCGGCACTGGGCAAGCTGAGTTATGAGTCCTACTGGAGGTCTAAAGTGGTTCCCTACGTGGCGGACTCTCTCCTTCACGACAAGTCAAAGGAAGATGGTGGAACTCCCGAATCCTCACTTGAGGCTGCGGAAGGCGAGGAGGAAGCACCTTCCAGAGGGGCACAGCAGCAACCTACAACACTCACAATTGCGGGGATCACAAAGGCGACTGGGATTGAACCTAATGACGTGGCTGCAACCCTGCAGCTCTTGGCTGCTACTGTAAAACTCTCAAAGGAGGGAAAGTAAGAAGTTCTTAAACATGTTAAATTTATTTTAAAATGTGGTTTGTGATATTCGGATTTCAATTAATTTGGAAGTTTTACTATTTCATATTGCGTTGTATTAAAATAATATTCAATAAAATTCATTTTGTATTTATTGTATATTTTTATTATAACTGTAAGATGCCAATCTGACTCACTCAGACATATTAGATAATAATAAAATAAGTTTACATTAACAGTCATTCATGATGTAATGTTCTTTGTATTATTTCAAATTATAGATGACATTAACGATTTAATTTTATACTACTATTAAATACTTGAGTAATAAATTTTAATTGGTCATTTTATATTTAAATTGAAAACATTTCATTCCATGAATATTAAATATTTTATCCATTGGACTAATTGAGTAATAATTATTATTATGCTGTATAGCTGTAATTTTGCTTTATTGACAGGGGAATACTGTAATATTATTTTTAAACCACTTGTAGACCACTGCTCATGTTTGACCCTGATCATCTTGTCTCTATCACCGCTAAATTGGAGCAACGTTCTTCCTCCTGGATCCCCGTTGAAGAATCCTGTCTGAGGTGGTCACCTCTGATCCATCCTCGGGATATCAGTGATGTTGAACTTGACGCTCGTCGCGATCTCTCCGGAATTATAGATTCGGAGCAGGTTGAGGATACCTTGTCGAAGAAGTCAAGAAAAGGGTCCCTAGCCTCTCAGAGTTCACCCAGTCGTAAGATTCTACAACCGATTTATTTATCATTTGTATACTTCATTACTCTCCTTATATTATCATCTCTTTCTCTCTCTCCAGCCAATGGTAAACGCGACCTTCCTGAAAGCACAAAATACCAAGTCTCGAGTACTCCTACTCCCTCCCTCATCACCACAGAGACAACTCAGCAGAATGGAAGAACAGCTCGTCCGCGGCGCGTGTCGACGGCTATCAGAACAGATTGTACAATTCAAAAGAGACGTTCCAGCAGGAGTCACAAGCTGGTGAGTATCGCAAACAGTTCTGATAATAATGAACCAGGTTTTCAGTGTGTCAATATTTCTTGGTTACTTCAGATTAACGACAGCGACATAAAGGAAAATGGAACAGAAGATATTGCACCAGCTGAAGGTATCATTCCGTATAAACTAGGTTGTGTTTCGATGTTTGTGTTATTATATTGTAATTTTATAAATTTTAGCAGATATTCCCAGTCGACGATCTTCCCGACATTCTCTACCAAACGGGACCAATGACTCCATCAAAGTGGAGGACGTGAAACCCGCCCCGGAAGAGAACAAAATGGAGGTGGACGATGAAGTTGAAGTGGCACGAGGCGGTCCCGATGACTCAACTTTCTTTGCTGTGGAGGAAGACAGTCTGGACGTGGTCCCTGACGCTTTTGCTGACGTGTCCAGTAAGTTCGACACTGCGGCGGGAGAAGTGGACGAAGATGAGCTGAAGGCTGCTTTGGGCAGTTTGATGGAAACTGGCGACATGTCCCCCCTTCTGCTTGAGGATGAGGAGTTGGCAGCCGGCGATATCAGTCAGGAGACTGAGCCGATGCTGCGCGATGTTGATATTGACACGTTAGCAGCGGTTGGGGATGCCTCAATTGCTGACATTGAAAGGGATGAGATTGTTGATAACGGGGAACAGTTGATTGAGACGAATAAAAGTGGGACAATCTCTTCTGACCGGATTGAAAATCCACCTTCCTCTTTGAATCTGGCTGCTGATAAGTCTGGAGAATCCCACGAAACTAATAACAAATCATGTGAGTTTCCTTCGGATATAAGATCATTGTCTTCACAGGAAAAAGAATCCTCGTCTGTGATAACGGCCGAACAAATGGTCGCGGAATCTTTGACACAAGAAGAAATTGTTGAATCAAATTCAAAAGAATCTGATCATATTTCTTTACAAGGTGCTGTTAATGAAGAGCACTCTTTAAACCCAAACTCTCAAACGAAAGACGTTGATTTGAAGGAAGCATTAACTGATTCTGATAATAATTTTCAAACAAAAAGCCCCGATCAGAATTCTACTCTGAATACAGCGTGTTCTGAAAGTATAAACACACCAATTAACGATTTTGAAAACATATCCCAGGTTGTTTTTTCTTCACCACCTAGTCAAGAGAAAAGTCCTGTAGAAGATTCTGAAAGTGTTACTAATGAAATTTCTCAAGAAGGGTCACCGAAACAAGACAAAGAATTAGTAGGCGATTTACCTGCTGATGTACAAGAAAATCCTGAAACTAATACTTTTACTAAAACAGTAGAGTCTGCACCGGGTCTTGAAAATTCTTCCAAAGGCTTACTCGAGGATGCTAAAAATATTCTATCCAATTTCCAAACGGACGAACTATTGTTAGATACGAAAATTCCAGTAGAATCAACGAAACAGTCTCTTCAAAAGACTAAAAGTCTATCACATCCGGAACAGTGCAGTTCTGAAGTCGGAAATAGCACAACGAGACCATCTTCACAACCACAAGAAAGTATTCACTCTTCAACGACAATATCTGATTTTCCTCCAGCTGTTTGTCCGCCAACACAAGACTCCTTCAACAACAAAGACATTACAAAATCAGGAGATACTTTTTGTTGTTATCGTGACAACGATATGACCGCTTACCAGCCGGTAGAAGGTATCTCGAGTGGTCTAAAAACATCCTCTTTGTCTGACAAAGAAGCCTCCTTTCCCGAGACCGTGGACGACCTCTTACCAGACTTGGACCTTTCACAAGACGTACGATCGGACCTATTGGCTAAAGATCTTCCCGCTCTCTCCTGCTCGTCACCCTTTCTCAGTGCTCCCAGTGGACCAATTTCGTCCTCATCTGCCGGTTCCATTGATTACCAATCAGGAGGACAACAGCACAATCTTCAACATCAACAACAATTAGCGTCCCCAGACATCACGTCCTCTTATCACCATCAGCCCCAGCAGTACATCCCCTCCGCTTTTCCGGAACCTTGGTCTGGTCATCAGTATCATCAGCAACACTATCAACAATCAGCCTCTCTACAATATCAACCAACAAACTACAACAACAACCCCATGGCAACCAATTGCTATATGCCCAACTATCAGCCGCAGCAATTCAACTACAATCCGCTAAGTTATCCCATGCCCTATCCCGGTTATGGACAAGCGTATCCTCAACAGATGACTCCTCAAAATTCCGCTTATTTACCACCTAACAACGCATACTATGCGGGTCAACAGTCGACATATTCACAGCCTTCCGGGCCTTATACGGTTCCTGCGCAACCATATCCGACATCTCACAATCAACACATGTACCCACAAGGGTCATTGATGCGTCACTGATGTGTATCACGATAATTTTTTATTGGTTTCTCTGTACATTGAAGTATTGACTTACACCTAGATGACCCTTCTATTTATATCATAATTAATCAAAAGAATAATCAATGAAGCACTATTTCCTTGTCTATTGAAATGATGTCAATAGGAAAGTAAATCTTTTAAATATTATGATTATATTTTCCAATATTTCCTGATAATCAATCACTGTGTTTTCGCATTTGAATTTACATTATCATATGATTCGTTTGTTTTCTTATCAACTCTTTTATCAATGTTGATCCATCGTTTCTCTCATTCTATCTCCTTTTTGTACTCTTTGTTGACATTGAACTGACTGTTCCTTAATTTTGCCCTGCATTTGTTTACTCAACCGAACGAAACACCGGTGCTTGAGCTTTATATTTTTTATCATTTATTTCTGTAACCACCACTCAACCACTACGTACTTTTGTTAATTGATTCCTGTCAGCCATAGTGGGCTCTAATACTTTTATTATTATTGAATAATGTAGTCGTATACTAATTATGCAGCTTGTATAAGAATAATATATATATACAGTTATTTTTAGTGTTCATATAAATTATTAGCCAGAGAAATAATGAAGCATTTGGTATGTATAATAATGCTTCTGTAACATTTATCTGTGTTGTACAATGTATATATACCATCTATCAATCTAATTTCTATTATACATTTTTCATGGTTACGGGATCCATGTTTTGATCTCTATATTATATTATTATTAAATAAAAATTTACTGAGTTTGTGGTTAAATTTTTTGTGTTTTACTTCACAAAGGATTTGTGTAGGTTCAAAATTTAATGTAATTTAACACTTTGTAACAATATGTAGCTCTCTATATTTGGATTAGAGTATGCTATTTTAGAAACGGACCAAATGAAAAAGTACTAGGTGATAGATAAAACCAAAAAATATATTCACTACCTTCAATTCTGAATTTCTTAAATATTTACAATAAACAGAAGATGTTCATTTTTAAGCCATATTGTAGAATACATGCACAAACAAGTAAATCTCGAAGAATGAAAATAATTTTTTGTCACAAATACATTTCTATAGATAAAGACAATAAATTAACTGAAAAATAATATTCACATTAGCTCCTCCAGTACTTGAATCACTGGAACTCGAGGAAGCATAAAATCGTATTTTCATAAAAATCTTCCAGCTCTCATCGAATAAGGTTTCCTTGTCAGGACTTCTCAAGTTATATTTGCCATATTAACTTAAAGTAATCATTACAGAAATACTTTAATAACCACAGATGACAAGTTAAAATAATTAGTTTGTATGAAATTGTAAAGTTATCAACTTTACTTTTAGATTACTTTATTTATACTGTAATAAATAAGCTAAATAATAGTTTTAAAAACGAACCTAATAAAAACATTTATATTTTTGGCTGTCCTAAATTTACGTCACGCTTAGGGGAGGGAGGGAGGGTTTCTTAAAATGTGACTATTGTGACAAGGGAAGGAGGGTGGGTTAATGAAAATGTGACGTCACATTTTCGTTAGATTTTTGTATAATTGTACAGGCATAATAATAATAAAACTATATTTGTAAAGCATGAAGCTTCTCAAAGCGCTAAAAAGTAGGTACATGAAGATTGATAGAGAAAAGGGAGTATATAAGGACAATAAATGTAAAGAATTATAAGTAAATATTTACAAAAAAGTTAAATGCTATAAGCAATTTTGAAATGTGCATTTAAAAGTGACTTGAAGGCAGTAACAGATGAGGCAGATGTAATGTTCAGGGGTAGTGTGTTCCAGAGGTTTCTGGGGTATAATGTTTCATTTAATATTCTAAGAATGTTACTTAATTAATTTTAAAAGCTCTCCCAAGTAACCTCAGTCGTTTAATGGACTACCAAAAAACCTTTCAAATTTGGTGTAAAAACACGTCCAATAGACGTTAAAAGTGCAGATTCAGTAGTAGGTGATGAGCCTTTCTCAACCAATTCGTCTTCTGATTGGTCGAGAGATTCACGTGACCTATCTTGCTTCTGATTGGTCGAGAGGGTCACGTGACGCCCCCTCCTCCTCCTCTTCATCCTCTAAAGAAGCAGTAGAATAACCTAAGTCATCGTCGCTACTACTCATTTTAAATGTAGATATTATTATTATTATTCTTT
>JAUZNC010046613.1:5012-16260 GCA_034780395.1 Vannuccia rotundouncinata | reverse complement strand
CCCAAATTTAAAACAAATAACTATTGGTGGCCTGTGAGGAACATCACTCATGCCCCCTGTATGTTTAAAGGATTGATTATTGGAATACTCTAGATGAAATCTCCCTCTCAAAACTCTTTTGACATTTTTATGTTAGAGTTAGTATAGTTCCTGATATAATAGAGCCAGCACTATACTCGGCAATATACTCAAAACCATTTTACTAGCAGGAAAACTTTCTAGATGGTTCATAAGTTACTGAACTCCTTCAAGCCTGACGATTAACCTGAAAGTATAAAAGATTTGAAGTAAAAACAACAGCTTGTTAAAGTATATTATTGATTGAATGCATAATCAAATAGTTAAGTGCAATTTAAATATTTAGGTTTTATTTATCGATTAAAAAAATCGCTGAACATTTGTGATTCACAATTTAATTGTCGCATACAATAAAACTAATTATGCATTTATTAAAATAGAAACGCATAATTTAGAATATTTAACAAATATAAAATAACGAAAGTATGAGCATGAAGGAATAAATCACAAGACATCGATTTGTCAGTCAAACGTATGGATACAAATAGATTATCGATCTGGTTATATCAGTATGATAGGAAACGTTTGTGCATTTACTACTGTGGTAATGTTCGTTGCTGTTTACAAAGCTGTTTACCCTATATTTAATAAAAACGTAGTTGTAGTGTCGATATGTTTTTATTTTTTTGTGCATCGATGAAGTTTGATTGCTATTATTCTGAACGCTATATAAATATTTATATAATATGGAAGATGGCTGTTTTTAAAAATCTAAAAACATGTATTTTAATTCAAAGAAATACAATTCATACCCAACGACAATCCGACAAACAATGGAATTTCTCCAAGAATTCCTTAGATATAAGAGACACGAGACCTTTTGGAACTGTAAAGTGGACCGTAATGTAGCACAAAGTGCATCAGGAAAATTAGCATCTGTGACTGCCTTCCACTATATTTAACAAAAATATATTGTATATTGCTGTCCGTTTAGATGAGATAATATGGTATACATACCATTTTAACCACACAATAAACATGGTATGTATAATCGCCCTTAACCCTAGAAAACTAGGGGTGGGGGTCAAATTGACAAACACATTTTTAAAGAGCTCTAGCATGCAGAGGAGTTGTTCGATTGGCCTGCCTAACTTTTTTAGGGCTTTCGAATGATGTATAAACATTTTTTGGACCACCCTTTATATTATTATTGATTACTAGGCATCCGTCAACTTCACAAAAAGCCTTTTGTCTTTCTGAGATGACAAGAGAGTGTTGTTAAGGCGTTAAGCAAGGATTTTATGCAGAAGACTTAATTTGACAGGTGTAATCTCGATTGGCCTGTAGTCACTGTTTGAGGCGGGATGGTCTGACTTGGGTATAAGTGTTGTACATGATGT
The DNA here is from genome assembly GCA_034780395.1 of Vannuccia rotundouncinata. Lineage (NCBI taxonomy): Eukaryota > Metazoa > Platyhelminthes > Proseriata > Coelogynoporidae > Vannuccia > Vannuccia rotundouncinata. The sequence continues at coordinate 14,842 of JAUZNC010046613.1, read as the reverse complement.
TTCAAGAATAGCGGGTAATCCTAGGGTGTAGTATATGTTCAAAAAGGGTAGTAAGGCTCTAACAGGGATTGTTTTTAATTCAAATATCTTCATTCCACCTCGTGATGTTGTGGAGATTTGTTTGAGAGCTTTGAAAATTTCGAGGAAACCGAGAGCTTAGTAAGTTAGAAATGTGTAGAGGTGTGAATCAGTCGCAACTGGGATTTGTTGAAGAAGATTAAAGACTGCAGCTATGTGTTTCGGTAACGTTATCAGTAATCCGAAGTACCTCTGTGCTTCGATGTTTCTTGTCAGCATGTCAGTTAATCCGATCTTTCGAAAATATCGTAGAATTTCCCCTTTGATTCAAAATAAAATGTATCAAGTATTGAAAAATCCATTTACACAAAATAACCATTAATTAAAAAATGCAAGTGTCGAAACCATTGAAAATCCGATTGATTGGGCTATTCCCTTGATAATTCATTTGGTACAACCATGCGAATCCTGAAGCTATGGCGTCCCAATCGGTGTTCTTGGCGGCTGATAAATTCCCAACTCTTATAAGGCCCAGCACACTTCAGATCCAGTTTTTATCGCGAGATGAAGGTCATCGAATCTGTTCTTGCGGAAAAGTATAGCGGTGCACTTCTCAAAGATTACGTCTGGCTCGGCGAAGGTTACGTCTGCAGCGCGCTGGAAACCGAGGTTACACACAGACTCGCTTGCGCCACTTTATGCTAGGATATGCCATGAATGCTGACGCAGATGTGGACGCAGATGATGCATGTTGTTGATTGGAGACGAATCCTGTTATTAAAGTTGTATCTTGTGACGAAAGCATGAAAGTCTTTGAACAAAATGTACACATCGCTTTCTTTCTGTTTTTAATCCAATTCTTAAATTCTGGGTTAGAAAGCCTTAGTTTACTAAAATTGAGACTTAGACATCTGAAAAATATATTCAACATAAGATTTTTAAGTAATAATCAAAGGAAAGGGAGGAAGGATGGGGGAAGGGATGAAAGAAAGGAGCGAAGTTTAGAGAGAAAATGAGTGGGAAGAAGGAATAGAGGGAAAATAAAAGTGACGTATGAATGGAAGGAGGGATCGAAGAATGTAGGAGGTTAAGTTATTGTGCAGTAATTTCAAGACACTTCTTTGACTAACACATAATTCAAGTTTTTTTAGAACTACGTTGCAAAGAAGTTCTTAACACGTATCCCATCTCATTTGTGGTAGCAGTAGATGGTCTTCCTGACCTTGGAGCATCTTAAATGCTTCCAGTTTCTTCAAAAAATTAACATTTTTGATAGATTTACTATTGATTTCACGTAAGTTAAATTCTTGAGCCAGTTCTCTAGCAGCGGCACTTCTATTTTCATTGCATTTGTAGTAATGCTTTACTGCTGCAATTCGTTGATGCTGAGTCGAAAAACCATTTTAAATAAAATCAATAAATTGTGAAATAGAATAATTCATAGATGTGTATTTAAATTTTCTGCATAAAATATGTCTTTAAAATTCAGACATAAAAATCGGACTGGATTTAACATAGAAATCAATACATTACAAAATCAGTGCCTTATAAAATTGGGAGTAATTTTTGCTTCACCCTGTAGGTCACGCACACCTTGTAGTGTTACAAAAGTTAATTTGTTTTAGTAGAATGAAGTAAAACTTTTTTAGTTTTACAAATAGTAAAACGAATGTATTGTCAAAATAAAAAAAAAACAATATTTTCTCACAAAAAAATATTTTAGCCACTAAAAAACAAAATCATATTAAATGATTCCAGGCTATCAGAAAATAACTATTATTTATGTTATATTAGAATTGAAGCAGAAATAAATAGTACAAAAACCTTCTAAAAATTGAATTTGGAGACTTACGCATATCTAAATCAATAACTGTTTAATTTATTTAGATACACCATGAATCTTGAAGAAAGCGGTGTTAACAATGATTTTTTGGAGAAAATGCTTCAACAGGTAGGCTTAATTATATTTTTTGGTGAAAAAGGATCTACATTTCATTATTCTCGGTTTACAGATGGGGGATAAACCACCAGTTGACAAAACGGAACCTCCTGGATATCAGATTAAGGCCTCGCCAGGTTAGAGACGTGCTTATTGTCTAATTGTTGTTTTTTATTTTAAATGTATTTATTTTTAATCGTTACAGGTTTTTGTATAAAAACGAAAAATTCAAAAGAAGTTAAAATCTTCATAAATGTTTGCATATCTGATAAAGTATGTTTCTGAATCATTATCAAATCCGTTTCTTTTTGTTCTTATTAGTTGTATAACATTTCTAATCTTGCAGATTCCCAGTCCAATAGACATCAGTGAAGCGTATCTAGCTAAGGTCATTGAAAACCCTGATGATTATCCTCCTTTTCGGATACCCATGAGTATCGGGGAACCTCACGCCGAAACCGATAAATGTGAGAATCTTGTGTTTGAATTAAGCATTTCATGATTAAATTAGCAGTTCCTTCCTTCCTATCCCATTGTCAGCTGGTAAAGGCTGCACAGTTTATGATGTCCTCATCCACACTAGCTTCTTCGACAAGGTTTTGTCCAGTGAACTGTTCAAGGGGTTCCTTTTGACCATCGTCCTGGAGGGAATCGAGAACAAATATAGTCAGGAATTGTGTCGTGGTGAGCAATCAACTTGATTCTTAATATTGCAATATGAAATATATGAATTGTAATTTTTTGTTGTCAGATTTTGTCATCTTAAAAAATAAAAAGGCTTTGGGCCCTCTTCATGACCATTTTATTCGTTCTGCCAGCAAACCTGTCATCATGGATATGGATGGTGAGAAGCCGTAAGTGAAATTGTTTCTGTTTATGCTAACAATCTTCATTGTAATAGTGTTGTGTCGAATCATTAATATTCAAAAAGTCAATCGAGGATTTCTCTCAACTATTTCCAAACAATAAAATATTATTTTATTCTGAAGAAGGCAATGAACATGTCATTAATTAAAGTAACGAAAGTGAAACAAGAGTTATAAAATGTTAATAAAAATTATCGATGCTCAAATTTCATTCTCTATAATATTTTGAATATCCAATTAACAATGAAATATCATATAGTCCAAACACTAATACTGTTCAAAGAAAATCGATATATTATATCATGTTAAAATCACTATCTACACTATTTTTCAAACTCATATTTAAATGATATAAACTGTGATTGTTAAATGGATTTATAACTCTGACAAATCTGGACGGATTATTTTCTTTGATAATAAAGTTTAATTTTGATAAATTTAAAAATGATTTTAACAAAATTTCCAAAAGTATGTTATGTAGAATAAAAATATCTTGCAAAAAACAATTTGTTCTGTTTGATTATGCTAAACTCTTGGATTGCATTTCAGACAACTAATTCAAGAATTATCCAAGGAGAGGGATTCTTTGGAAGACATCAGGTATAGATAACATATCATATTTAACATACGTTAATTGATTTAACATAAGTGATTGATTTTTATTGTGATAATACTACAATTTAAGTAAAAATCACACGAATCTTCAAGCATAGAACACGTCATATGTAATATTATTCAAATGCAGAACACGTCACTTGAAAATGGTTATTTATAATTCTGTAAATATATATTATACATGTTGGAGTTTAGTATTCAAGTACATTAGTCTAGATTATGCTTACATGCTTACTATATAGGTTTATCAGTTAAATATTGTTGAATATATGGTTTTCAGGAAGAAAGGAGAAATTCCGGAATACACAATAATACAAGTACCACCCAAAGGATATCCAGAGTTCTTAGTTGCTGAATTAAAGTTACCTAAAGTTGTAAGTAATTGTCACCTTTTATCAACCTCCATTGTTGCTTATATAAAAGAATAAATCCTCCTTTTGTGTATATGAAACTAATTAATTAATTGTTTATAAGTCACAATAATTAATTATCTCTACAATAGCGGTCCGTAAAAACTCTCACTCTAGAGTTGGGTGAAGATCGAATTCTTCTAACCAGTAGAAGCGGTGTCTACTTCCTTGATATCTTTCTGCCCTTTGATCTTATACAAGAGGATTGTGGAGCCCAGTTCAACAAAATTACACAGGTTTGTGTTTACTTTAACTATCTTTAGTGAAGTTATTCGACTTTATTACAGATTCCAATATATTATAAAAATTCTATTAATTCCCTAAAATCCTTTCCATTGATAATTTATGCTAATAATTTATACTAATTATCAGTATAATTATTTTGTGTAAGTTAGTACATACGTCATGTAACAATGTCAATCGCACAAAGTTACAAATAGTTATGTCAAGCTGGCACCATCAGTGTTAAAGTTAGATATCTTGTACGTTGATACACATCACACTAAATTCGATACATTTCATCATTTTCATTCTATAAATGTCTGCATTCATGTCCTTGCACTGTCAAACTTTTACAGTTATTCTGGTCCACTGTTAGTAACATTGAATGATATTTGTTTATATTTCAGATTCTTACTGTCACGATGCCGGTTAAATGTCTTTCAGAATCATGATTGTATCAATGAAGTTCAATTACGCTTACTTACTGCATCATATAAAACTAATTGTTAAGATCCTGTTAAATGACGTATATCACCTTTAAATGGTTCAACAAATCTCGTTTGTATATACAAACATAATATAAAGTTAAATGTTCTGTTTCTTTTATTCGTCTATTTTCATTCCGTCCAAATTCACAATTATGTCTTTATTATTTGGTACTAATATATTGGCATTGTCGAAACTGACTTCTTTCGATACTGTTTTGAACAGGAATAGTTTATGGGAATGATTAATTTCTGCTAGTGTTTTATAAAGAGTATTTTAAAGGGACGATTTATGAAAAACCTTTTACACAATAGACTATAGATTCGTGTAAATATGAAAAATAATTTTAAAAAATTTATTATGTGATGTTAAAACATTTGAAATAAATAAAATTGTATGCTACTTGTAAAGCAGATTGTCTAATTAAATAATCTATACTAAAAAATCTTAATTTTGAATACTTTTAAATAGGTCGTCAAAAAATGTTTCCTTGATGTATTAATATATTCTTTTAGACCGTAATGAAAAACTATATTTCTGTAACAAGACATTGTACTAATATGAAGGACTTAATGAGAAAATTTCTTTTTCAAACAAGAAATTGTGAACTAATAGGAAGGACACAAAAAGAAATTATATTTCTAACAACACCTTGTAAGCTAATAGGAAGGACCAAAAAGGATATATATTTATGTAACAAGACCTTGTGAACTAATAGGAATGACGTATTAATAAGAAAATAATTATATCTATGGAATAAGGCGTTGTGAACTAATTGAAAGGAAGTAATATTAAAATATATTTCTAGATTTATAATAAAGAAATAGTACAAATAAAAAAAATTATTTATGTTGTTTATTTTGTATAATAAGACGAAAAAACTAGTCCATATATTGAAAGTATACGTTTATTATAAATTAAAACAACACATAAATATGTTGAAGACAAAATGCAATACTATTATATTGAACTGTCACAATCACCGATATTATACCCAATACTATCTGATATTGGATTGTTTACAACAATTAATTATTATATGACGTCATAGCATATAAACAACTGGTCCGTGAAAATGAAAATCGATGTTACAAATGTATTGAAAACTATTAACTCGAAAGAACTTCATCAATCAAAACAATAATAGCTATATTTATGGGGAAAACAACAATTTTTTACAGCAAAACCTCAATAAAAGTGTAAAAAATAGTACTGAAAGAGGACAATACATTCAACTGGAACATTTGTGTGACTGACTGGTATGGAACACCCCCTTTCTGAGATGAGGGCACAGTTGGTATGACAACGAAAAATAAAAATATTACTCAGTTATCAGAAAATTATTGTTGCTAGGATGACAGACTATTGCCAAAGATGGTTAGTAATAGGATCAGATCCAGTCGTTGTTCCTGAAGGATAATCCCCCCATGAAAGGTTGTTCCCCTGTTGACTAGGAGAGGGGTTCGAACCTGATCCATTCATTTGAAGACCAGAAAGTTTTTGTTGTATCTAAAAAAGAATTATTTGAATATTTAAAATGCTTTTTAATATTGTTTGTACTATTAAAAGTTTTTTTAACTATAAAAGTTTAAAACAAAAATCAGTTGATAAAAAGACCATTGCTATATAAAGACTATACTGATTACAGAATACACACCGCACCTGTTGTAAATACATCTGTTGTTGTTGTTGGGATTGTACAGCGGCATGTTGCTGTGGAAACCCCGCAAAGTTAGGAGTGTTCTGTACAGCAGGATTGGGTTGTTGTCCAACATTTTGAGGGTACATCTGACCACCGTAGGGTTTAGTTTGGCCTACACCAGAGGGGTAACCATACCCGTTATCTGAGAGAAATAAAGTGTTATAAACTATAAGGTGCCACAGAAGTAACTAAATAAAAAGATTAAAACAGTTAAGAAGGTCAATATACCATAACAAAATGAATTAAATTCAATTTGTATAGAGTCGGTTTAAATTGTGCAATAAATAATTAGTAACTAGCAATGTTATAAACACTTTATATGAAACTTTTACAGCTTTAAAACGAATTTTTTTCAGTAAATCATGACTACAGGAGCTCCCCGAGCAAGCAGACCCACTTTGATAAACTTTGTTTGTACTATAGTAAAATCTACTTCCTTTGCAGTCTGTATAGATATTCCAATTTTTAAAATGTGAAGTAAATTTAATCAATTATTGGAAATTATGGTGAAAATAATCATAAAACTTTAAATATTATAACATCTCTCTGTATTGAATTTTATGCTGATAACCAAAGATTAAGGAGAAGATAAAGTGACCTCTATGCTGATAACCTTTAATATTGCAACAGTTAATCAATTTCTACCGTGCGATAATAATGATCGATTCATTGTTATCAGCACGCTGCTTATTATTGCACGGTAGCCATCGATTAAATTTATTATTATATCAATTATTATCAAATTATTATCAAATATTATTATATCAATAATATAGTAAATAATTAAATATTTAATAATTATACCTCGATGCTAACACAATCCATTATTTTAACTTTTATTCTACCAGATTTTCTAATGAAACTATATATGGCATTCCAATATAATTTAATAAAAATAAACGAATTTTTAAATCATTAAGGAAAATTGAGTTTCTTTTAATATTTAAAATAAATATTAACAAGGTTAGCACAGACATAATAGCATAACACCTACTAAGTGAACAATTGAAAGAAATAGTTGCTTATTTTTATATGTTTTATTTACATGGTATAATGATGATTATTTCATGCAATAACTATATATTATGGACATTTGCGTTGCTAACGAATTTACTTCATATTATCGACTTTATTTACATCCCTTAGTAACAAGATATATAAAAGTATAATTTTTATAGATATTTAATTATAGATTTTACTTTACGCTCAGCTTACATTAAAATTATTCAGCCTTACTATTTTTAAAGTAAATCTTTAACTTGATTTTGTTCAGTTTGAAACTTCCAAAGTATTTTATTGTTCATTCGTATTTTCAAATATTCCACTACATGTTCAAAAATAAATACAGTAGAATTCGTCTATATCGTATTGACTATTCGCATATTATATAGTATATTTATCTATATCGAATTTTTTTTTAATGCACCAGCAAAATTCCTATCTATTATATATAAATAAAATTTATTTAGTTTACGTACCATTATGCCATTTATTTTTCTATATCGTATAGAACATAATTTATAAATATTTTGGCACATAATTCTGTTCTATGAAACAGACAATCAGTTATTAAATCTACGTAAAAATATTACCTACCCAATATAAATGTCAATATTTTGATTATTTCACTATTATGAAAAAGACTGTACCGCAACAAATACAATATTATGCAAAACTTGAGTCGGTAGAAAACTCAAATGAGTGAAACATTTTTATCGAGAGAATAAAATGCAATAAAGTTTGAAATTGAAGAATATACAAGTTCGTATAAATCGAATTTGTATGTGAAAAATAGGAATACGATATAGGTGAATTCTACTGTATGGTCAAAGCTTACTGAGGGTTCCTAGTTGTTGTGATTGCATGTTGTAACCAGCTGGACCTGCAGGCATAGAAGAACCTCCAAAGTAATTCATCTGAGAGTGTTGCACTTGTTGTGGTCCAGAAGGAATGCTCCCATAGAGCGCTAAGATGGACTCTTTTGTAGACATTACCGGTTCTGAAGGCGCGCCCCAAGTATCCTCCGTAGATGTAGTTGATGGAGGAGGATTTGTTGTCTGCTCCGTGGCGAAGAGGTCCACTGACGAAGAAGGTGCTTGTTCGCTCGACAACAGGAAGTCCCCAAAGAGATCTTGAGATGACCGGTTTTCGGGGGGAGGGTTGGTCTGTGCTGGAACTGGAGGAGAAGAGTCCAGACCCAACAAGTCCACTGAAGTCGACCGTGGAGGAGTTGTGTCAGCTGGAGCTAAACGTGGCGAAGATCCACTGTTGACCGAGGCTACAGGACGAGGGAGCGCAGAAGTGGGTGCCTTAAGGCCCCCCGGGGGTGCTGTAATGCTTCGTTTAACTGGAGTGGTGGCGAGTCCCATGGAAGGCCGGTTAAGACGTTTGTCCAACTTGCAGACCTCCTCGATAATAGCCGAAGGGTCGGGCTTAGGAGGCACCCATTCATGGGCCATATATCGCTTGTGTTCATATTTAGCTCGAATAAATTGTTCCAACGCAGCGTCGGTTTGTGGACGACGAAAGTTGTCAGGAATGTTGGCTTCATATACGGCTCGACCTCGACTGTTGCCAATTTCTTGCATCATCTATAAAATTAATATTAGTACAGGTTAGATTTTATATGTTACCATGCCTTTTCAACTTCAAATTGGTCATAAGTAAGTTCAAATTAGTCAGCATAACGAATAATACACGTATGCAATTGTTAAAAGTAATATCAAATTAGTCATCGACAAACCGGTTTATAATTGACCATTATTTTGAAGTAAGTTTATATTAGTCGAGCTTTCCGTCTCATTGTGTAATGCCACTGGTTATGTAATTTCTATTTAGTCAAAATAAATTCAAGTTGGTATCAATGGTCAAATTGAGAATAAATATGTAAGACGCTTAAAATATGTTTAATTAATTTATGATAGGCCTGCCGCGTGGACCGTGTGCGAAAATCGGATAGAGAACTGTTGATAGAGAAAGAATTATAAATGCATTAAATTATTTAGAAAAGGTAGAGATTAGCGAAATGTTGCAGAAGCCTCATTGTTAAATTTCGACACAGTAACACTACAGAAAAGAAAGCTCGCGGAGCAATAAGTGAATAGTTGAATGATAAATGTTTGAACATGTTATTGACTTGATTGAAAACAAGTGGACCATCACTCTTGTGAAATGAATAGTCAGCTTAGACTTCATTTCCCAGATAAACCCTGTGTATACATCAGGCCCTCAGCAAACGTTTGGATGGTGTATTTTACTCCATTAAAGACGTTCGTTTGATTCCAAGAGAAAAGTTTGACACCCGAGAGAAAAGTTATGCGCAGAAATTATGTAGAGTGGCTAATGGACGAAGAACTCAACCATCACAAGTTTTTGTGGATGAATTTGGTGTCAATGTATGGACATTGCGTTCAAAAGGTCGAGCTCTACGGGGCAACGAGCTGTTCGTATAGTGGAAGGTCTGCGTGGTTGAAGAAACCTCACAATCTGTTTGGCCATTAGTCCGCAACTAGGAATTATTTACAGTATAGTTTTTGTAGGCGGAATGACGAAAGAAAGTAAGAGAACTGATG
>JAUZNC010046591.1:0-14542 GCA_034780395.1 Vannuccia rotundouncinata | reverse complement strand
TTATAGAAAATGTCTAAATAATATTCGTTTCGTGTTTTAACGTCAAAATGAAAAATATTTCTTTTCAGTAAGTGGAACTTTTTAGTCATTTTAATTCGACAAAATATTTTTATATATGAAACTATTACAAAACTTTTTTATAAAAATGATATAATTAGCTTGAGTTTTTAATAGCACAAATTATAATGTTGTTAGATATCAGTAGATTGGAAAATGTTAAAGAAAGAAAAAGAATTCTAAAATCGAGCATCAGAAAAAATGTGTCGGTTAACCAAAAATGAAATCAAACTGTTTCGGTTTGTAATTCACAAAGTTCAGTAATCCCACGGGAACCCGAGAAAAAGGGTAATAGGTATAGATCAACCTCAAATAAATTAACTCAATGTTTAGAACTATTATCGTTAAAGAAGATAATTTTAAAAGTATTTGGATCATAAGATCTGAAATTTTGTTATTTTATCTATAGACAATTGAACTCTAAAGAAAATTTTCTTGGATAGGTATAAGTATGAGTTAATAATATTTTGTTGTGGAAAGAATTGGAACATTTTATTGTAAATTCGTTGAGATAAAATTATAATATTATTATACTCGAAATAGAATTAGTTAAAAATTATAAAATAGTGTGTCAACAAATGCTATATTAATTATTCCTGAAAGATTTAAAAATATATTTCGTTATTTATTAAAGTACATAAATAAGAATTTTTTTATTTTTTCTAATTTACAAACGAATCTGAGCTTTGTAATAGTAATTTAACTACCTACCAATTTTTAAAATTGTAATGAATTTTAATTTATGGGTTCATGTTTCCTGAAATTCATAAGACAATATATTTCGTTATTTATTATTTTCTAACGGTATAGTCTGTATATATAACAGAATTATTTTATTTATACTAAATGCATTAATTTCAAACATTCTAGTTTTCTTTACATTTCTTTTCTTTAAATATATTTTCATTAAATTCAATCAAATTAATCAATAAAATTAATTCATTCGATTCACATTTAAAAATTATATTTTTATCTTTTTTTTAATATAATTTTTGTAAATTAACAATTTATTTTTGCATTATAGGATAATTTTCTCACTTATTGAACTATTTATCTTAATCTTTTTATTCTTATTGAATAATTTTTTTCTTCTGTAAAATTGCTTTATTGAGTTTATGTTATATAATTTTAATTGAATAATGCTATTTCTGTATTATCGCTGATAAGAAATAAAATAAATTCACTGATGAAAGGTAATATTTAACTTAAATGAAACACGTTTTTATAGATTGTAATTGACTCGAGATATAAAAAACTAATGTCGAATGTATTAATTATCGAAAGATAAAAGGTCTTATATTCTGTTTTCAGCGAAATTAATTATTTTTAATTTGAAAAAATTTATAATAAAAAATTAAAATAAGTTAAACAAAATTCAGTATACTCAATCATTTATTTATTTCAGATAAAAATAGTTATTATATCATTATAGGATTTCGTCTATAACACAGAAAAATATTTCACTTTTGTTTCTTTTGTATCCGGTTGCTAAAAAATAATAAAAAATAGATTAAAATATGCCAGAAAACAACACGTCTTGGAACATCAGTTGTTCGCTATGATATTTGTAAAAAAAGGTTATCATAATATTCTTTACATTTTTGGTTACTGTGTATTATTATGCCTTAAAATCACCGAAATTAAATGTTTAATATCCAAAATTATTTTAATCGAAATTTACCTTTACAGATTTGCAGCAGTAAATCAGATGAAATATGATAAATTATACTTTATAAAGATATTCTTATTCTGACTAATTACATGATTATATTCATCGTTTTTAAGAAAGGTTGTTCCGAAAAACATTAAAATATAAATAGAATATTTAAGTTTGGTTATTAACTAATAATTAAATAATTATATAAATGCTTTTCTTATATGAGTATATCTTGAGTTATCTAAATCATCATTCATCTCATCATTTAGCAAACCAAATCGTGGTGTAATATATACATTTGTACGAAAATGTCTTTTTATAATTAAAATTAAAAACTATACCAAGGTAATATATGAACATAAAAGATTTTTAATTTTGCAAAAATATATATTTTTATCTACATTATATTTACAACTAAGTTGAAAATTTTAATACGTATAGAAATCCAATCTTTATAGAAAGCATTTATAATACGTGAAAATAGTTTAGTGAACTTTACTAAGGTAAAGTCAATCAAAATTGACATGAAACAGTAATATTTCTTGATAGACAGATTAGTTCAAATTAATCTGAAACTATTCTCAAACTGTGATATTAAAATTTAATGTATCTTCAGATAAAATCGAATCAGATAATAATTAATAAAAAGAATGTTGTTCAAAAATTGTAAGCCGTTAAGCTGCTATAATAAAACACAAGACATAGCAATCAATAAAAGCTTTATTCATATACATTTACAAATAAGTAGGTAAAGTTTAAAAAAGTAATTTTCTAAGCCGCTTGTGAATTATAGAATAAAATAGTGTGACTAGATTGTAAATTGAACTGAAACTATTTGTTTAATCATTTTTCTACAAAACCTCAAAAAACTGACACAGCTTCCAATTTGCATCACAACTTTTTGATAGAATTATAATTAATAACATTATTGTTATTTGCTAATACCCAAAGAATTAGCAAGCATATATATAACTAAAAGCTATATACAGTTTTTTTTAGCTTGTTGAAAAAGAATTCGTCATAATAGACGTTTTCTAATGAATTCAGTCTCTTGGGAGAGCATCACATGGAGGGAAATAAAAGTTTAATAATTAATGCTACAATTTATACAATATAGAAAATTAATCCTTTGAGTATTGTTGTTACAATTGTTAGTGTTGTGTGGAGAAAAACATTTTTCAACTTTTTATAATAAGATATTCAAATTATTTATAATTAATTAATACATAAAAATGATAAAGAGCAATAGGCATTTGTAATTAATACACATTTTTCTATCATATAAATAATAAAAGCAATTAATTCTGCTTTGCGATTCAAATTGTCTGCGAAATGCAATGTTTGAACTTTCCAAATTATTGTATAACTTCTTTATTTCTCATAATAATTAAATGAATACATGTTTTTCAAAGTGAGAGTTTACTTAAAGTTCTCAGCTCAGCCCATGACCGTATTAGAGAGCTGGAAGAAGGCAGTTAAGAGCTCCCCGAAGATGTGAAACATGTCTTCGGTGATCTCGGTGGGAAGAATGCACTGGATAGTACGAGGCTCCTTACCCCGCCAGGTGCACAGCTCAATCATGGAGCCTTTGATAGCCTTGAAGATCGTCTCTACCCGTCGGGAGCACCAGGCCACGTTCATGTTCTTGAAGGGTTCAAATATTGACGTGTCAGAAAATCAATTAATAAAAATTAAAAAAGGATAAAAATAATGAAGAGGAAAAGGTTGGAAGTAGAGAAGAGAGATCGAAATGAAGGAAGGAGCAAAATGAATGAGACAGATAAGAATCTTGAAATAAACGATAAAATGTTAGTAGAGCCACTTTGCCGGCATCCTTACAGTTTGATTGGCTATCTTTTCGCTATAATATAAATAATACATAAAAAGAAATAAATAATATTTAATATGAGCAGTAATTACGTATATAACAGGTAGGAATATAGTTAATGTCATTTTTATGTATATTTAAACTAGATATTTAATAAACAATAAATACATATAACAAAATATGTTACCATATTATATTGGAATGACATAAAACTAAAACCACACATTTGCAATACACACTCGAAAAGTTCATTAGTGATAACCATTTTATATTTGTACAAAATTTATTCAAATTTTATTATTCCTTAAATATTAATTCTTAAATTAAAATTCGTAAATATTAATTTATATAATAATTCTTACATAATACAAATATTCGTAAGTATTATCTAGTTACTTCTATTGATTTAGAATATTAATATGCATGCCTGATAATAAATTATATAAAATGATCTAATGATCTAAATATAATGATTACATATTAAATGCTCATATTATCAATATTATTTATTTTAATGTTTTATTTATATCATAGCAAAAAAGTGATAGCTAATCAACCTGTAAAAATGCTGAGAAAAGTAGAATTTGGCTCTTTTACCGCCATCCAAAAAAATTGGAAAGTGGGGCTTTAGTCTGCCGAAGTGGAACTTTTATCCATTCTATAATTAGCGTTTTTATTACAAAAGTAAGGATTGGCAAAAGACTAGGGAACTTTACTGTGCTTTAGGAGTAAAATGTTATTATAATTTTTTGTAAAAAAATGCTAATCTGTCGATTTCAAAGAAAAGGGTATAAAACAATTTCTATTTGAAGATCGCTGTGGGCACATCGTCCACTTTGCGCGCTTTTAGGATTGATTAAGCCTCGACAAAGTAGAAAAGTTTATTTTAAATGTTTTACCAATACAGAAAAAGGTGCATCATCTATTAAAAACATACATGCGAACGCTTTATGAACAAAAGGAATCAAATTTGATAGGTCCTTGTGTTAAAATATATAATAGGCCATTTCAATTTTGTGAGAAAAAAGTAAAGATTGCCAAGTATGAAAATAGATAATGTTATCCGGAAATTAATATTTCAAATGAAACTCCTGTTTAGAAAAGAAAAGAGTTATATTTAGCATAAGAGAAACTTGATCAAATCTAATGGCAAACCGACCTTCCTATGTCCAACACCGAAGAATGACCGCCACAAGAAAAGGTTAGAGATGACCTTTTTTCATTAATTAAACATAAATTTGACGTTATATGAGATTGTTGTGCGTGGGTGAATGATGAGATACAAAAGCCTCCGAATGCAACAACCCAGGATTACATTTATTTCATTAAAATCAACCAGAAAGAGAAAGAATTTGAGAGATTTTATTATTTTCCTCCTCTGTTGACTAACTTGGATAAAAGAGAAGAACAAAATTTTATTTAATAGATAATTACTCAAAACACCGGAATTGTATCAGTGAATAAGAATTTAATTATCATTTTAAAGTAGATCAACTGCGTAATATTTAAATTATATTAATAAACATTACTTAAAATGAACAATTATCTAGAAACAAAAAGAAGTTTACATTGTAAAAATTATGCCTGAACATATTTTTCCTTTTGCGGTTGTAATTTGGAATAAATGTCGAATTAAATAGTCGGTTGCAAGGGTAGATATGAAAAATCTGTTTAATAAACAGTCAACCGGAAAAAGGTTCATGAATAATATATCTTCACCGATATATCCTGGTTGTATACAATTCTTTTCGATGAATAAGTTAAATTCATATACAATTTATTATCATAAGTTCTAGAAAAAGATTCTTTCTGCATAAACAGTAAAATTATTTCAAAAAAATCACGTTTATTGGTTTCAGTTGGATTCTATTTAAAATAAGATTCGGATAGAATCATTCAATAATTCTAATTAATTTAATTACCGAAATTGAGCCAAATCCTTCCACATTAAATATATCTCATTTTATAATGAATACTAACATTGGATTTATTTCAATTCCAAACATTAAACGTTGTGAACACACAAGTTGAGCATTAAACTAATTATCTTCAAGTTAGGTAACATTGTACGCATTTCTGATACCTTGCTTCGTTAAAACTCTTTTTCTAAAAGGGTGCATTCATTGTCTGATATCTTTTAACAACTAAATTATATTATAGTTGACTGTTAGTTAAGCTGTCAGGAATAGTCATTGTACATAAAAGTTACATTGGAGTATAGCTGTTCACTAATTCTCAGTCAGAATCATTATTAGATTGGGATAGTGTGACATAAAAGCTAATGACTAGTCTATTTGGCTATTTTTTTAACTGAGCGTGTTCCTCATGACGTGTAGATTAGAAGATGATCCTTTTTATAAATCAATTAGGACAGCTATGTATGTCTTCGATACAAGAATTAAAGTTTAGATATCCAACATCGAAGTCAAAATTGTTACAAAAGTGAAAATGTTGCAAAATGATATGATTCAAAACACTGGTTTGGTAGTTAATAGATGAAACAATAAAACCCATTTAAAACTTGTTTTCAAAGAACCACGCAAGGAAGAATACCCCATTCCGATTGACTCACTTCACGCATAGAGCTGGTCAACAAGAGGGGAAGAGTCAGCATGGAAATGTCGTACAGGAAGCAGGTACGCAGGATGTTGCGCAGTGCCGAGTGGATCGGAGAAGGGTAGCGAATGTTCTCCTCGTTGATGGATTCGTCAACGACTAAATGGAAGACGATCTGGTGGTCGGCCAGGTTGGAGTGACGGGTAATATAAACATCTCCTGGGCTGGGATGATCTGTAACAAGGGAATTGTACAAACAACTGCAGAACTCAATCAAATACTTTTGACAACTCAGCAACAATGAGAAATCCATTGAAAACAAAACCTTCAACAAGGCAGATCCTCTGATGGAATTCAAACAAAAGTTGATCATAGCTCAAATATTATGGAAAAGAGTTTTAAAAAAGAGGACATATAAATAAAAATATGAATTAGATAAATATTTGAATAAAACATAAAAATGATTCTCTCTAAAATTGCAATAAAAAATAAACTATAAAACTGATTTCCTCTAGAAAGGCACTAAATGAATTCATCTAAAATGTAGTATGGAATGATTTACTCTCAATGTGCAGTAGGTATATGATTGTGAATCTAATCAGTCAGAATCTGGCTATCATTAATCATTTCTGTATTAAATTCAGTATAATATTTTAAATTCTAATATCCTTGTAGAAATGTAATTATTTGCCATCTATTTCTCTGCATATTACAGGTTTTAATCTGGCTTCAATTGTGGGAAACATATTGGATAGAAATATGCAGAAATGAATCCCAACAAAAAATTGATTTAAAAACAAAATTCCCTGTTTGAATATAAAATGTTATTAATTTGAATGGGAACACAAAAGTATACCTCAAATTCATTGTTATAATATTCTTCCACGTCTGAATAGAAAGCCAGCGAACGATTAAGAGACACTTGTTAGCTTAATGAAGCAATACTCAATAAATTGATGTATTGATCGTATTGATTTGAATATAGTCAAACATCTGGCAAAACAAATTCTGCCAGGTCTAGATTTATTAATTTGCTAAATAATTACAACTGTTTGCATGTAAACTTCATCACAATCCACACTGCAAAATATTCTAAGAAAAGATAACAACAAATGTTTTATTTATTAATTATTTAACATTTAAAGGGCTTCCTGGATAACCAAACCTTTCAATGTACCAGCTTTGATATCAACATTCCAATTAGACAGAAGATTTATGTTGTTCTATGGGATTAAGTTTCTGGATTTATATTAAAATTGTGTGGAAAAATATATTAAAAATAAGCAAACACTATAAATTTGCTATATTTGTTTAAGAAAAATCTTCAGAAAAAATGCTTTCATATTTGAAATAAAGAAATAACTATAATTTAGAAAATATAAATATCATCATTATAGTCCCTACAATCTTCGAATTTGCATCTATTTCCGCAGGCAGGAGTGGGTCTAGTTCAGTTAAATAGTTCAAAGGGTATTACCTTGACCCGAGTTGGACTTTCTGACTGCTCGTTTGATACCATCTAATTGCGCCTCCAATGTCGGGAAGTGAAAATCTGTGGACCGCTCAGTGATGGCGGCAAATTCTGAGAAAGAAGGCATACAAAACGAATGTAATAAAAAATATAGTAACCAAGTATGCAATTCCATAAAATCAATCAATACAATTTTAGTCGCAAAAAGTGACTTTTTGTCGAAATTAAAGTTCTGAATTTCGTTGAGGTTCGTTTAACCGAATTTAAAGTTTACAATTTAATTAATTTTGTAGGTGTGAAGAAGTCCCAAACGTTATCAGCATTTCAAATAGGATGGATAGAATCCTCTTAAAGAAAATAAATTGATTTCACCCCGAACTTTGCATATATATTTTATTCAAGGGACCCTTATTGAATTTTATAAAATGAGAGAGCGATTTAAAACCATTCCTAGAATATTACGCCAACGATATTTTTAAAAACAATTTTATAATAAACTAAGAACACAATTTTTATACGCGAACTTAAGAAATTTTCTATTGACAGTTACAATTTATTTAATAATTGTTTATATTACCAGCATTATGCAATAAATGTTTTGAACAAACTTTCTAGGCTAATTTTAAATATAACTAAATTTTTCAATGCACGCAATTTCAGACAAGGCATTGTCGTGTAGATAAAGCGTTAAATAAATATCGCTAATTGAAAGGCAATTAATTAATTGATAAATAAACTTATTCTGTGAAGATGTTTTCGTAAAGTTAAACAAATGGAAAATATTTTCATCGGTTTATTTAAACTGATAATAATTAGGATTAAGTTAAAAAGAAAGAATTTTAGTGTTATAACGAATTAATTTAGCGCGCTAAAACTGAGTTTCTAAGGCGACGGTTCTTAAATTTTGTAAACAACATTGTTTATTTATTTTTTCTAATATTATTGAGTAAATCGTACTAGATAAAGCAGACTAGATAAAACAAATAACCAAAATTAATGATCAAATATAACACAGACCAGAATCAACAAAACAAAAAGGCTATCGATTAGTGCAAGGAAACACTTGGCCAATATTCTGTTCCCTCAATAATTTGCTTCTTACTGTAGACAAATTTTAACCGAGTAATCATAATAATACATACTCGAGAAACTAAACAAGGGTTAAGTTAACACTGAAAGTTCGAGTCAACTTGGAGCTGATCATCTTCCCAACCGCACGAAGCTTACTGTTGATTCTAGTTGTCATGTCGGAAATTTCAATTGACAGGAGAGGAAATAAAGAGAGGAATAAGAAGCTAGGAGATACGGCAGTCAGTAAAACGACACTAACTTTAGCTCAAATGTAACAATTTATTTGTATAAAAAATAGAAATTAGTCTGATCAATAACTGATTTAACTCTTTAATTGAATTAATTTTTCACAATCAAATAAAATAGAATATGCGAAAATTAAATTAGTTAAAAAAAAACTTTTAAAATTTAAAAGTTTTTTATGTACAATTGCAAGTTTAATATTGATTTTTCATTTTCTTTTCTTCCATATTATCAGAATGAAAAAGATTTTTATGAGATAACTTTAGAACTCATCCAAACAAAACTTTACAAATATATTTATTATCAGTTTTCAAACAGTTTGACACTAAAAACACATTAATTCAACCTTTCAAACGGTATTAAAAGGATAAAATAGCACATTTAAATCCATCAAATATAAATAAAATGAAAAAAATTATACGAATATGCAAATCAACTCATTTTACTTGGCAATTGAACTTTTTATGAAAATCTAATAACACTTGAAAATCGAGTCAAACCACATCTTGACACTGTATCAAAAGTTTAAGAAAATTTAAGTAGAAAAGGATATTATATATGTATAGATTATCCTATAGGATAAAATGACTTTTACTGCAAAACAAACAACCCAAAACTAAATATAATCACAAAGTTATTAGATTTTACATAAGTTTTATAATGAAATATGTTAAAAAGATTTACCCTTCTCTTTCCATCCAGAAAAAACTGACAATCATAATTTCGTGATTATTATCCGATGATATAAGTAAGAAACACGTCAACGGAAAACTAGTCACAAAATCCTAATCCAGCGAAAATCAGCCGCACATTCGAAGGTATATAGTTTGGATTAAATAATTATAAATAACAGCAATACTTTAAACATTATTATATATTTATCAGTGACAAAAGTATGACATATAAAAATTTAACAGAGCATTTAAAACTGAGGTGAGGCGAAATATGCGTCCCGAAAAAACACAACATTTACAAAATAAATATTTATCTAACTTATAAACCTAACATTTAATTATGTTTATAATCTTCTTATATTGACCTCTTTTAAAACAAAAATATATTTTAATCCTAGTTTGCTTTCATCAAATCAGTGTTATCATCTATTATTATATTATCAGATCTGCAAAACTGAACCCACAAGAAAAGTTCAAAAACTGGAAATTATTATCTCAATTTAAATGTCCCAATCAATATATTATATCTCCAGAGTGAGATACACCAAAATAATCTAATTGTAGGGTGAAGTTAAAAAATCAAGTATTTATGTAAATAAAATCTTCTAAACTTACATGATTTAAATTTTCTTTAATCTTTTACCGACTGTATGTTAAATTTTAGAAAATACTAAATACAGGAAAATTGTTTTCAGAATAGAATTCATACTAAGAACCAACCTACAACAGAAAATGTATAATTAATTGAAAAAACAGATGATAAAAATGTCCACAGAGATTAAAAATCCAATGAAGAAGACAACATTCAATAAAACTTATAATCGTGTTTTAATAAAACTTATAATAATTTTCAGCACGATTTCATAACAAGTTTCGTCTTCTTCGTTGGATTTTTAGTCTATGTAGACATTTTTATCATCTCTCATTTAGTTATAAACATGACTTTGTCACAACAAACTAATTATACTTTGGCTGTTGTAGTTTGGTTTTTAGTATGAATTTAATTCTATACTAAATAAATCCATCACGTTATTCAAAATTATAAAAACAGTAATAATACCACAATAAAATTTAATTATTAATATAATATATACTGTTAAGAAGAATAAGTATTTAAAATTGAAATTAGAGAAATGTAGTTTCTCATATAAATACTTTTACAAGTAGGCGATACTTCAAACCATAAATTGCCAATTATAATGAACCAAACCTGTGAATTCTGCATAAAATATATCAAGTCCCTACTTCTGAATAAAAATCAATTCGTAACACATTGCACATATCTAAAATCTATATATTGACTGTTCCTTTTATACATATCCTCAGATATTAACGAAAACCCTTCAAACTGTTTATTTATCGAATATAGTTGAGTGCTTCGAAGAGGTCCTTCATTAATTCATTTAGAATGGGGAAAACAGATATTATAGATAGAGACTAGACTAACAATACAATAATGAACAAGCAGCACTCATTGAGAACACAAAGATGCCTGCTTATCAGGCAGATCACTGCTGAGTCACGGCCCTGAACACTTACTTTTGTCCCTGTGGTAGACGGTGTTTCAATAACAATCAAACACATTTATCTTCTCTGCTGCAAATACAACTTTAGAAATAATATGTTTTCGTTTTTTTACAGTGAATTTCTTCACTAAATAACACAAATATGGCTAGTGCATTTTAAATAGTATTGCATTCCTCGTCCATAAAAATCAAGATCCTAGGTGGTCTAAAAAATGAACTTTGCGGTAAAATAGCAAATTTTGGCAGGCATTTTAAAAATGGCCGCCCTAATTGTTACGATAGTGAAGATTGAGATGTAAAGGTGTGCTCTTTAATTGTGCAAAATTTCGTGTGTGTATCCCTAAATGTCTTGTGTTCTAATGTTAAGAGATAGCCCCGAGTTCTAATTAGAATTTATAAAATAAAATAGCAATTTATAAAATATAATTTGTGGACATTGGTGAATAAATCTTTTGAACACGCTTTTATGGTATTATAAAGAAAAAGATAAATAATTTTATAAACTATAAACAGTATTATGTAAATTATGTTACATTTACCCGTTTCTAACACCGAAACCATTCTCCATAAACATTATTAATCAACTCGATATACATAGCTACTGATGAAGCATGCCATACAAAATCTTTGATTGACATTTTGTCAAAAATGTTACAGATGGCCACTTTATGTGTTCTCCTATTTCCGTTTCAGTAGAAAAAGGTGTTTCATTTTGAAAGCAGTGAAAATAATTAGTCTTTTTTATTTGTTGAATTAATATTCAGAAATTATTTTAGATATTATTATTATTTCCAAATTATTCATTTATTATTGAAACTAAATATTCTATTCAGTAAAATATTCTGTATATATTCTATCTTTATATCTGCAATATAAATGTGCGTACTGTTTCAATATCAATCTAATCAAACAATAGTTTGATACAGAATTAAAATAAAATACATCTTGGATTTATATCACTCGTTCTAAAATCATAAAAATCTAATAATTAACTTTAAAAAAACAGAAATAAGGTAAAATGCAGCAACCCGTGAGATCTTAAGTTTGTTTGAACTTAAATATAAAGAAATCCTATGAGTTAAAATATTCATAGATTTAGAACTAGAATTTATAATTAAACAGTTTACTATTATAAAAAGTGAATTTTAAAATTTTTCTGAATACGTAAATTTCGATGAGAATTTTTTAAAATTGAATTAATATGTTGAGCACATAAGCAGGTGTTAATTAATTTGGATATTTTGTATTTCCATAAATTAGATGGCAGATATAAAGTAAGTCTCTTTGAAACTTTTTAATTAAACAATTCAAGAAAATCAAAAAAAATACAGAGCACAGGAGAAGCAACTCAAATAATTCCATATATTAAACTTTTAATGATTTTTTTAACATATGTGAACTAGAATATCCAATATAGGAATACAATTAACCGTAAATGCAGGATTGTATAATAAATAGAGATATTTAGCAGATTTATAAATGTAGGAGAAAATGTAAAGATGTCAAACTTTGAAATAATTTATTTAAATCACCCAAATTCATTCTAGTATAAAACTTTAAAAGTATACATACAAATCATACATAGCTATCGTGATGAACAAACAAACCAACAAAAATGTGGAATTAAAGATTATTTTCAAAGTCATTTAAACAATAATTCTGAAAATAGGTTTTTCAGAGCTAGCAACGAAGTCAAAATGGTTTATAATAAAAAATGTTTAGAAGTTGTTTTCCTGAAATGTTTCTGGGGTATAATATTGCTTAAAATATGACTCCGTCAACAAAATGATTTTGGATTGGGAGAAAAATTTCCCCAAATGAAATTATGCATTGCTTATTAATAAGGTTTCTTTAAATTTTAATTAGATATAAAAGTCCGCTAAAAGTTCGAAATTATAATAAAAAGCAGGATAAGTTTATTGCAATTCTCAATTCTAAATACCCTAACAGTAATATAAGAAGACAGTTTCAGTTTGAAAGTGGACAAATGCAGTAATTATTGTTGCACCTAGACACGAAACATTCAGATCTAATTACGGCGGTTTCATTTCGCGGCATAATCCTCATGCTCAAGTGCGCTTTTATCTACCCATTTTCGAAAAGCATGTTGTGTTATTCAGGAACACCTCGGTGTATTGATTAAATTATAATATAGTTGAGGAGAAACACGAAACAGGAGAGTTATATAAAAGTTACACATAAAAAATCTAACCACAAGTCATAACAAATCGAAATGTCTCGTTAGCAGAAAAATATGTAACCGACTTTATAAGATTTGGAAGGGTAAACCTGCCAACTCCTCGTAGACATACTTATTTCTATCAATTCATTTTAATACAGTAAGAAAACGTAGAAATATCCAACTTGTTTTACAGATTATATTTGGCAAATCAAATGTTTGTGAATTGTTTTTCAATTTTATTATTACAAAATTTTACACCGTTGGCAAATATGTTTAAAGTATTTTAAATATTGTTTTTAAGATGAGTTCATCAAACATTTTTCAAGCTCAAATAATAAGACACTCGCATCATCAATTTAAAACATCATTATTATATTATATCTACGGAATCAATCAATTCAGCCCCATCAGACTCAAATTCGCAAGATGGACTCAAATGTGAGGCACTGGTGGCGTGAGAATCTTCCAGATGTAAGCACTATAGGGGCTAATGCTAATATAGTCAACTATAGACTGTGGAATAGTGCTGCTTCAAACTCCAGATCAACCTTTGTCGTTTGAGCTAATGGTAAAATCCATATATTTCAAACTATAAGAAAGCAAACATTCATACCCACCCAATCAATCAATTAATGACAAATTCTGATAATCTCATCTTTTCAATTCGTGGAGTTTGTGCAGTTATTGACTGAGTTAATTCGCTAAAAGTTTATTTGCGAGGCAAAGAGAGAAAGGAGAAAATTGTTAACTTAATCGTTGACGATTTAAAAAGCTAACAAATTGATTAGACCTAAATTATAGAAATAGATAATTTAATTACTATAGCCTTAATTAAGATTCAGCAGCATATATTTGTATTTATTTATTTATTTATTAAATGGAACTTTGAGGTTGGCTAATAGTATTATAAAAACGTTTATTCAATTTCGGACTTCATACATCAAACTATCTGTGACGCCAATTACGATTTGATTAATAAGTTAACTGGCATGCTCAAAGTCATGTATTAGAAATCAAATAATTATGTATTATATGAAGAAAAAAAGATTTATAATTGTAATCTTTAACAAAATAATAGTAAAAACAATTTTAAAACTTCTTAAACTATTTTTATAAACAGAACTTTCCACAAAAAATCTTTCATTTGAATGATTCCTAAAAGGAAAAACGAACTTATTTTAGCGGAAAAGAATTCGTTATTTCTTTGCTAAAAACCTTGTTCAATTAGAAGATATTAAAAGACGATAAGAAATGTAACTGTGTTCATATCATTCTAA
>JAUZNC010046580.1:0-16269 GCA_034780395.1 Vannuccia rotundouncinata | reverse complement strand
CTTGATAAAGTGTTATACGAAAATTCGCCAATACATTACTCATTTTATTCAGCTTTTGTCTTATTTAATTAATTATGTAAATATTCATTGAATATGTTGGGGTATAATTCAAGATAATTAAAGTTAGAATTTATTTGTGAACAAATAGTTTATTTACATATTCTTGTTGTGCATTTTCCATTTAGGTTACAATTAGTAATATTTAAACAAAAAAATTAACATACTTCAATGGACACATATCCTAATTAATAATTAGGAATATTATTATAAAAAGGTAATATCTTTCTGAAAATCTTAGTGAGGATATATATATATCACTAAACTGATTTTTACTTTTCTATAATATCTGAATAAAATGATTATTTTTAATAAAATCACTCTGATTTTTCTCTAACTGAATAATAACAAACATGTTTCAGAGCAATTCAAAGGAAGAGGGGTCCTATTCTCCAAAATAACACCTACATTGAAAAAGAAAACATTCTGTTATTTACAATTTTAATGCTAAAAGACAAGGAATATATTGCTAGCAAAATTTAATAGTGATAATAATATTGGATAACATTATTTTAAAAATATTTACATAATTTTATTATACTATGGAGTACTATATTTTAACACATGCACATTAACATACTTTACTCAAAATAAAAAGAATGTTGAGTTGTAAATAAATGTTAAATTCCTAAATCAACACAAAAAAGTGTAAAAAAATATAGTTAAAAACAACAGAATACTTCTAAAATTATAATGAAATTATTTTGAATTAATGATTAAAATTTAATAATATATCTTCATAATATAGCAGAACCTTCATGCTGCAAATGTTGTAGGTCCTGCTCATATATACATATATATATATGTGGTTATTCCAGTTATATGCAAATAACAGGAAAAACCGCTAATTCAAAATCCATAATCAGGATTAAATTCAAAAACATAGTAAGAAAAATACACTAAAATATTCTCCAATTATGACGTCTTTCTATAAGCTTAGGACCATAAATATATTTAGGAATAATATTATATAAAAATTTTGTGATAAAGGTATTACATTAATGTCTAGACATACTAACTATATCTCAAGTCAGTGTCCAAAAGATACTCTGGACCTCCATTAAAAGGAAATGGGGTCTACATCACTACAGATGCCCCAGCTCTGATGCCCTGAAACATGTTATTAAAATGTTAGTAATGGTATTATTATATTTTCATATTTACAATTGCAATCAGTTTAATTCAAAATATATATATTCTTCTATATATTCCAATATCATCTGTTATAAATAAATATCTACCAATTAGTGTAAACTTAATATTACAAATAAAAGGGTGCATAAAGTATGCTGGATATTAGGCCTTTTACTGCATAAATAAAGGACATTGTAATACAAAACTTAAGTAGAATTTTATAAACATTGTGATTAACCCTTTCATACCTACCATGAGTATTTTCATGATTAGAATTTAACCATAAGGTGCTATCATAAGTATACTCATATAATGATTTAAATTACACTTATAGGCATTTAAAGCTAGCAGTACTGTAGGTATAATTAAGTCCATTAAATATATCTATATAAATACTTTAATCTATAGGTTTAAATACTTTTAAAATTATAGAAATAATGTTGGAGTTTAGATGTTAGGCTTATTATTCAGACTGTATTTCATATTTCTTACATTTCAGCCTGCCTGCATATATAATGAGGAATTAGATACATAAAAGAATAATAAATGGCTAAAATATCCACCATACAAGATATAAAATACAGACTGTATTTGAAGGCTATTAATTTTATATTTCATTAGTACTAGCATATATCTTGCATAGAATAGGAATTTTATATTCAGAAAATTGGAAAAGACTAAAATATCTAGTATATAAAAGTCATGGAATAATGCCATTGTCACAAATTATAGGGAATATATGCAGATGCTGTACTACTTTAATATAAATGAATTTATAATATTACCAAATATTATCAGACATTTCAGATCATAGAACTTTTTATTAGAATGGAAAAATTAAATTGAATTTTACTTTTTAGTTGGTCATTTTTTTAAAATTTGACCTGGATTTTTTCTATGGCAATTATTGACAAGATCGTGAGCATATACAAGGCCCAATTTTGAATAAAAACAGATAGGAGATAGCTGAAATCTTGTGTGTGAAATTTCTAAAGAAAAAAAGTTAAGGTTAGAGCAATACACTTTTGGTAAACTATAGTATTGTTTAAAAATAATAGAAAACCGTTTGCTGCGGTATAAAGTGTATTATGAAATTTTGCCGAGTGGCCTAATCATACAATATCCCATCATACCGCAGCAAGCCCTTTTATTATTTTTTATTCATTAAAATGCTGCCAAGGGAAGCCCAACTTCTATTATAATATTGTTATTTATAACTATAATTAAAGTTGTATTTGAATTTACAAGAGTAATTTTTAAGTAAAATTATTTAATCTTTATTGAAATAGAATTTTCTTTAATGTTGGCAGAAGTTTTTGGGATAAGGTTTGTTCCCTATTTATTTTACTTTAAGAAATAAAGAATAATTTAATTATCATACCGTTTCTAGTAAATAAAATATATATTTATTTCTATGTAGTAAAACATATAAAAAACATAATTTCATAAACGATTTACATAATATGTGAATTTAGTTAATTACAGTTGAAGCTTGACGCTATAAGTAAACCAATGATTAAAATAGACATTAATCGTTTAATCGTAGAGTAATATTTAAAACGTCCTAATAATAAATATGAGTATTTGATTTGTCTCATTATATTAAACTATATATTTTTGTAATGTTACTTCTCATTTTATTTTTTTCTTATGTTGCAAAGGGGGAATCTCTATTTTATTTTTTCTCAAAACATATTTCAATTACTATTTTTTGTGAAAAGATAAAAAATATGAGTTTTCAAATTGTTAGAATTTTACAGGTTAGATACAAAAATTACAATTACATTAAAATTCAAACACTCTTGATATAAAATATTGATGAAAATATTTTTATGAAATATGGAATCATTTAGTTTATACAACAGAGTTTGATAATAATTTTGAAATACTTATTTATTGTTGACACCTACTCATTGCAACAATTTACGGAAATATATACGTTATTGTAATTATACTTTCTATCAATATTTTCAGCTGAGAGAATTAAATCCATGATCCAAAATTTATTACATTTTTTATATTTTATTTGACGAATATAATTATAACGTATAATTATTTCTTTCAGTTTAAGTTTTCTCGTTATCATTACAACAACAGAACGTTTGCAGATAACACCACCCCTCAAGGTCATGCCTATCAGAAATATAATATATCAAAACTTCTCACGCTACTGACATGCTTTTCTAAACTCCGAGCGTTTGATCTCTTGGGGATAAACCTCGTCTACACAGCTCACTGGCTCTGTCAACTATACTTGTTGGTGTCAGAGTTGACTTCTATGAATATCTCCGCAACCAATATGTCAGAGTTTTTACGGAAACCGTGCTCCAAGAAGTCGCCATTTTTGCTGGACAAAGAGTCTCAATCTTTCCAAGAACAGTTAATAATCAAGCGCGATGAACGAAGAGCTTTATTAAATCGAAGTTTCGCAGAAGATTTGCAGGTGATGCAGCTACCGGTTGATATAAGCCACTTCGTAGCTCGATTCTCCAATCGTATATGTGATTCTTCGTCACATCCGATCATGTTAGGCAGACCGCTTTCGATATAGAAAATCGTTGAATATAATAATTGATTGTATATAGCTTTATATAGTGTAGTCTATCGAATCAATTATTCGGAGTGGTTCAAAATAGCATCGGTTACTCAAGTGATAAAATCCCTCACGTTTAATGATTTGATCTGCTATGGCATCCTTGATGATCGCTAGAAAACTTCCTGATGAGTTTAACGCAGAGCAATTTCTTGTTGTTGATCGCCTACTGATAATGCTGACACGTGTTTAGCATTTATTGTCAGGCCACCTCCAGAATGGTAAATATTTCCGGTGTCAGTTCATCTAGGTTACAAAATCTTCCCGTGACCTCCTAGCTGTTTGCTGTAGGTGTTATAATTAGCCTTACAGGATTATAAACTCGGTCATTGGCCATAAACGAAATACTCAACTCTTCTCAATTGATTTAAACGACCAACACGCTGGATTTCTATTTCATCAATTGATACTTGTTTTGTTTTAAGAGGCTATTTATTGCGAACTCTGGTACAATTTTCGAATATTTTAGAGACCTCAGCGGGATGACGGTGTAATATTAGATTATGTGAACTTATAAACCAATGTTGTATGAATTAATGTTCTTTTTGTTTAATCATTTTTGTATGACCTAAACTGTGGATATAAATATTCATTTTGCATAAAATATTTTTCATTTAAATATTATACGTTTTATTTATAAAACAATTTTAAATGATAACATATCAAATCTTAATTAGTTAAATAGAATTTTTATCTTTCTACTCAAGGGAAATTTGTTCGAAAATACCAAAGTTACTGAAGTGCAAGTTAAGTAGAGTGGAGTATAACTATATAGGGGGATTTGCCTCTAAGTTGACTCTATACTTATAATACTCTCTATAATATGTAATAGAGTAACAGTCTATATTAAAACGCATATAATATTGTGTGAATATATACAGATATATATATATGACAATACTATTTATGTATAATTGAATGAACAATATTGAAGGCAATCATATTTTTAAATAGTATCTATATATTATAGTTAGGACCAGTACTCATACTGCAAAAATAATTGTGTCCAATTATAATAAATGAATGAATAATTTATTTAAAATATTATAGAGTATATTTATATACAGGAATCCTCATTGTGTATTTTAGAAGAGAATAAGAAAAAAATAGCCAGGTTCCGATCAAAAATGTTTAAATATATGTCGTATGAAATATACTTTTTTTAATCCAGTTTCTGATTTATGATGCGCATTATTTGGCATCGAATATCAATTTTTGCTTTCCCAGTTTTGATCGAGCAGTCATGAACAAACACATTTTTTCGGAGAATGACTTAACAATATGCGCAATTATTGCCACTCGAATCAGGCATGTTTACTTAAATATGTGGCCGGTGGTAATTGCACTTGTTATGCTTATCCGAAGACAGAAATTGCGTCCACTGACGCTTCTAAAGAAGTGAATCTATACTCAAAAAAGAGTTGTCCGTCAACAGCTGATTATGAATCTGAAGGATCCCGCTATTTTATTCGAAATACTTTATCCAATTACACGGAAGCCCAACACAAATGCTTTTTGATTGGTGGAAAGCTGGCCGAGTTTAATACATTGACAAAACAACATGCGACGTTCAATTGGATGACAAGTAACGTTGTTTGTAAGTATATATGGCTAATATAGTCGATTATCGTAGTTACCTTACTATACTGCACTAGTTACTGTATTTTACTGTAAATTTACAAAATTTAGAATTCAGTATTTAATGTAATCCTATTATATAGGGTTGATTATTTAATATATTAATATGTTAAAATTTTAACTTTTTAAACATAAATGAGTGTTTTATGACAATTATAGTAAAAGAATTAATATATGTAATAAAAAAAAAAAACATAACCAGCACCATAGTGAATTTGTTTTAAGTTGTATATTTCGTAATAACATAAATGTAGCATCTAGATAATCTATATACAATCTATATATTAGCGTTTCTTTATTGAATAGAACAGTAATTTAATAAATAACAAAGTAGATTTACTCAAAAACTTAGGATATTGGAAAACTACGTTCAATTAGATGTCCCAAATGTTGTTTCCCTAAATATAATATCATGTTTGATGTTATATAGTTACCCGAACACGGTTATTCAAACTTTAATTGGCGCAGCTGGTTTTTAAACTAAAAATATATTACTTGTTAGACATTTCCTCATTTTTAAATATAGTTTTTCAGTATGTTTCTTGCTATATTCGTTCAGTAATATATTTGAATAACTATTTTTGGAGAATGTATTGTACAGCTTAGTTTTTATAAATTTATCTGTCACTATATAATTGCTCATGTTACATTACCAGCTTTCAGATAGAATAAATAATAAGCATTCTCATTCTTATAACTCAATCGACATACTATTTCATCACTGAAATTATTTCATACTAGCGTTTTTTTTAATTTCCAGCCTTGCGAAATCAGGGATGCTACTTCAAAGTGGGTATTGCTCATTTATCTCTTTGCACATTGCAGGCGTGAGACCATATGTGACGGGAGATGCTAATACTGGACTCTACAATGAAGTGGAGGGTAATAACATTACATTTACTACTTATACACATAGAATGAATAGAGCAACAGAATACCATTTTTTGGTTACATTAGTGAATAACAAAAATGGGACGGATAGCATTATCACTGACAAAAGTTTCAACGATGTTAAAATTCACAATCTTTGTTACCTGTGTGAATGTAACGAGTAGGATTATAGGGAGAATTCAGTAATTGGCATACATTCTTCAAACGTTATAATCAATAATAAAGTTTGATTTTTTTGTGTTGTTCTAATACTTTTCGAACATATTAATCTTAAAAGTTGTCCTTATTTTTCCTCTATTGCTTTTAATGTAATATTTATTGTTAAGATGTTCCCACGAAGGATAAATATACTTGATTCACACATTTGAATTACGTTTCAGTTTACAAAAAAATATTTCAAAATGAATTAATTTAATGTGACATTCTGTGAGTATAAAATTGATAGATTATTTGTATAAATTGTTTATATAAATGATAAAACATTATTATTCAAAGTAAGTAATTCCCGGTCGCATTTGAATAGTATGGAATGAGTTGTGTACATTCAAGTAACATAATGCAATAATTTGACCTAATTATTCTATGAAGAAGCTACACAAATTTTAATGTATGAGCTATCGATCTTGTAATCTTGTTCGCATCTAAATAATTCAAGCGGTAAGCGTTCGAGCAAGATTATTAAAATTGAGTTTCGCCCCAAATGAGTAAAACGATACTGTAATTTTCACAAAAGAAGGTTATGAAATATGCTATAAATTTATTTTACAAGCGACTGACAACAACAGGTTTGATACAGGATAAATACTTAATTAAAAGATATCTGTACAATTGAATTGATTCACAACATAGAACTGGATCAACAAAGACTTTCTTTTTGCACAAAAGTCTAAAACAGGTTTGTTAAGCTTCGGCGAAGTCCACTTCAGCCTGAGGACGGACAAAGAAGGGGCCCTGTTGAAGGTAGAGAGCTACTTGGACCATAAAGCCGGCCCCCATAACCTCAGAGGTGAAAGGACACCCAGCCAACACCTGGAAGATAGCGAACTTCTCCTCACGGGCCGGCTTATCATGTTCCGAGGATCGGTTGACCAGGTAGTCGAGGAAGCCGGGCGTGGAGCAGAAGACTTCTTGACCCCAACGCTGCGGATGGAGGAGAACATTCAAATGATCAAGAGGGGTAACATCCTCCGCGTTTGGGATAAATTGGAGGATTATTAATTTCAAATTGACATTTTAAAAACATGAAAAATCAGATTTTTAATCCGCCAATGAAGAAGCAAAATATTGCAAAACAAATCAAAACTTTGGTGATTACGCAGTAACGACGAATAATTGGAGCATGTTTAAAGAGGCCAATGTAACAGGTACATCACATAATGATTTTTGTGACAATTTGGAAGATGATGTCAAATATTGAACAAATTTGAGTAGAATCCCGTTCTGTTTGACTAAATAATAAATATCCAGAGCTTGAAATGCTATTACTTTCAGTAAAACAAAAGAACAAACGAGTTCATATCATCTAAATAGTTGATAATTTTTGTAAAAAAGGATTTGTGAATATAATGAATTTGTGTGTTTACCTGATTGGCCATGCTCTTAAAGATTCGAATTGCCCCAATACGGTTTTCAAGGAAAGGCTGAGAAGCCAAAGAAGATATCAGACGCATGGTGGCCTCATAGGAACCTCGAACACACTTGAACCAATGGAAAGTTATTTGACAGACGTCGAACGATACCTGACGAGTGGGGAGTTGCGATACAAGATCACCAATAAAAATGTAGCAGAACAGAAAAAAGTGAGAAACTATAAATTGAATTGTTACACAATTTTCACTTCGATCTTGTGTGTTTCAAAAGCCTTAACTTATTTATTTAAAATCTTTTGTATTATTTATTATGTATTAATGTATTTGAGTATCTTTTACTAAACATCCTCCCATCCATTTTGCTCACACACGAATAGAGTCTTATAGTGGAAACCCCTGTTAATTATCTCTTAATCCGGTTTTAAATCAGTGATAAATTTTCACAGAATACGTTTTTATTTTCCTTCTTTTGTATATAATCAAATTAGCACATACATTACCAACAATATCTAACAAAAGGACATCATATTAAACTAAGGATATATTCATTCCAATAAATAGCATAAAATTAATCTAAATAACACAACATAACCAACAATTAAACATCCTAAATTCAACGTCAAACAAATGAATTAATTATTAATCAATATCAAATATTGGTCACTGATAAACACGTTCAAACTAACTAGAAATACAAAAAAAACGATGCTGTCCCCACAGAGGCCCGATCATCATTATAAAATATTCAGATTGTAATATTACAGAAAGGAACAGAACACTCATTGAGAAAAACTATTGTTTATGTCGGCGTGCAGAGGAACAAATTCACAAGCAGTAATTATATTTATAATGTTCAATTTATTAAATAAAATACACTGAAAACATTTAACTATACTCTGAATTGAGGCCCTACCTTGTCGCTGGGAACAGTGATCATATACCGAAGTGAATCCAGAGTGCGTCCTCTAAGATCCACCGGGCCGGAGGAGATTATGCCTCCGAAATGAGCGAGTACAGAGTCCAGTTGACTGCCTACTTCGAGAGGATAAGTACGAAACTTCATGTATAAAAATATGAATATATGCATTAGAGATATAACAAAAAAAAACGAAATATTTTAACAATAATATGATACATCAATTTAAAACATAAGGAGTAATAAATTCGAAAACTTTAAACTAAATAAATATTGTTAAAACGTACTACTCTAATAAAGAACAAGTAGTAAAACAATTTAATAACTGTTTCTTAAAGAATAAAGTCAATTCAAACCTGATGCTTCTTTTAGAGCCAATTTCCCTTCAACACTGCGGCAAATATGTCCATAAGTTTCCGCAGCAACCACCATATTCGCTGGAGAACTGCTGTCAGACAGAATGGTGGTTCGTAAAAGAGAGAGGAACAAGGGAAACCGGGAGAGAACAACCTGTGGATGAAGTGCGGACATCCTTCCGAAAAGTGTCAGATAACCTGGTACCAGGGGACATGAAATAAATAATAACACTCAAGACGAAAAAATATTTGCACAATCACTTGATTCGTTATTTATTTCGATGAAATAGAACAAACAAAAAATTCATTCTAGAGAACAACGTTATTAATATTTATTTATTAAATGAGATTAAACACTATTAGATACAATTAAATGAATATTCTTGCTATATAACTGAATTTGATATCTAGAATCAATAAAACGGTCTGCAGAAAGAGTTGGTTTATGGATATATCCAATTATGAATAGAACTGACACAATTTGAATACCACATTACCAGGCAGGAGCAATTCCCCAAAAGGGTCTTCAGTTATCGTTGTCAATCGTCGCTCTAACAGGTCGAGTGCTCCTCTTCCTTCGAGGAAGTCCAGGCCTCCCTCAATTGCAACCAAATCCTTCGTCAGCTCAAGGCAATTGATGTGCACAAGAATATCCTCCAGTTGAAGCTGTGTTATCAAGTCATCGAGGAGGCCTGTGTTGGCCACCTCATCCAGAATCGAACGTGACAGAGATGCTATGTCGATGGCCATCTGACAGCAGGAGGTCAAGTTAGAAGACACAAAGTTAAAATCAAGACTTTAAATGTCAAAGAATTTTACCTCACACAAGCGAAGCCTTTTTTCAGGATTGTTACACACAGTTCGCAGAGCATTGAGAAACAAATCATTTTTCAGGAGAAATTCGATTCCATTAGGCTGAAGTGCAGCTTCAAAATATGACGAAAACAAATGAGAATGCTAACAAGTCAAAAAAATAATCTTATAAATAAAGCACAATATAGAAAAGACTGTTACTATCTCCAATGGATCATATACACTTATTCAGACAGTGTCAGCTCTCACCAATAGTTTTTAGAACCTTCCCCGACAGAGCAGCTGAGTCTAAACTCTCATCCCCCATATGACTGATAACTGCCAAAACAATGTTCTCTGGGATTGTGGTGATGTCGACAGATTCATTTGTAAAACAGGAGGCCAGCTAAGGACAATAAGAGATGAACAAATTTGTAAATATGTAATATGACCAAAATAATTGTAAACATTATAATAATATATATTGATATTTACTTGTTGAAGAAAGAATTTGCTCAATGTGTCATTAGATGAATTTAATCCAACTGCTATTTCTGCATCCAGAGTTGCCAGAATTTCTCTCCATGAAAATGTGGAAAATATAGTTTTGGCAATGCTCAAACCAGTGTCACAGAAATCTCTAAAATATTAAATTATTAATAATGAAGTACCAAATTAATTCGAATACATGAGAAAATTATGAAAATAATTGTAGACCTATTGCACACAATTCTTTAATACAAGAAAAATATAAATTAGATACTTGATTAATATTATTGGTATTAAATACTGGGTTTGCTTTTAAATTAAAAATTATAATAGAGATCAGCAGCTCTGAGAAAGGCATAGCGTTTTTAGTGTGTACTCAAGAAGGTGAGCCAGTCTATCAAAAGCATAATATTGAGTTCTTTGAGAGAGGTAACTTTTGATACAGAAAGTAAGTTTTAAGAGATATAGATATAAGAATATTTAATAGGAATTATTAAATATTCTTTTAATAATTAATTAGATATAGAGCAAACATTGACAATGAGGACACTTAAATTAAAAAAAAAATACAAAAATGTAATCCTTGCTAGTGATGAAAAAGAATACAAAAATGTGATCCTTGCTAGTAATGAAAGAGGTTAAGACTTCACTTGTCAGGTAAACAAAATTCTTTATTGAAGCATCATGCCCATTTTTATGATCAAAATCATTCATTATGTTTTTACCAATTTGTACAGACTTATCTGTTTTTTTTTTCTTATATATTGGAGTATGCTTATTAACATGATCATCTTTTAAGGCATGGCTTTTGCCAAACATTATCCATATCATCCATAGAAAATAATGGCATTTTATCATTTTCTTTCTCATCTGGTAAGTCTTTATCATCTGGAGGATTTTTTAATTATTTCTAACAATGGAACAGTTTCATTTTCATTTACCACTTTCATAAACATTGAGCCATTAAAATGATAATGAATTGTTGGAAAGGTTGTTATGTTTTCTTTCACACATATAAATTCATTCTCTGTTAAATCACAGTTGATTCCTACATAGAATTTTGTACAATTCAGAGTTTATTCAGATGCTATCTCTGTAACTGCTCGCTCAAATATTAACTTCACTTCTAAACATTCAGAACACTTTTTGAACATATAGAAAATGCAAACCCCTTCAGATGTCTATCCATGAAATCGCTAAAGTTTGTACTCAACAAATAAATAAAAATTTTCATTAGTGGATTAGGATTACTCTTCTTTGTTTTCAGAAGATTTCTAATCAAAATCAATAGGTTTTCAGTACAATTTTTTTTAAATATGTGCAACCTTCTGCCTTTATAATGATATTGGATTGTTGAATAACTTCTGATAGGTTGCTATCACACAAGTCTTTGTTTCCTTAAAATTCACAATTTACTGCAGCAAAGAATTTGGTTTTACCATGAGTATCATCTTTTGTGAATTCTGTTGTGGCTTGCTCATATTTCTCTCTGGCTTTACAGCTGTGGGCACAACATGGTCATTGCTGGTTATAAAAGTGGTGAAGTTTGATTTTGGGAGATACACAACATTGTTCATTGGAACATCTAGAGATTTTTATTTTTGGTCACTTTACTTAACTATTTATTCATTTTCATCTTCATTTTCACAGTGGCAAAAAGCATTTATTTTTCTTTTGGAGGATTTTGCATAAGCACTGACATGTGAGCTAACTTTAATTTTATCCTCAAAGAGCAAAAACATTTCTCCTTTAATATATATATATATCTTGTGTTAAGGTACATTGCATAATTAATATTATATATTTCTATGAATTTTCCTTTTATTAAATATATAATTCAGAGAATATATATAAGTAATTTTTATGTGTCTAAAATAAATAAGTGTTTATGACTCCATTATCCACTAAAGACATTGATAGAGATAGAATTATTATTATTTTTGAAAATCTGATATAGTTTATAATTAATGAAATTATTTTTATGATTTAAACATTTCATAATTGTTACTGTACAAAAAAAATAATAGTAACCAATTCACTCTACAACCTAATAATTTAATTAAAATTTAATAATACATTCTATTTTATTTATTATATTCAATTAAGATTTTATTAAATAATACAAATTATTAAGCATTGTAGTAAGTAGAAGAAAACAAAGTGATGAGTAGTAATCATATATTATCCAGTGTTACGTAAGTACAGAAAGATATGTTTATATATGAACCAAAGACTGTCAAGAGGATCAACCAATGACAGCTAAATGGTTTGTCTGACAGTCTATGGTTTGTATAAATACAGGATAGATCTCGCGCGCGAGATCTATAGACAAGAACTCCAACTGTATGTTTGCTGTTACACTGCTACAAAATTTTAGACAAAAAATGAAAGAAAATATATAGAATTATTAATATTCTCTAAATTTTTCACATACCATTATAAATTGTTAATACTTTGCTATGTATTCTTGAACTTATATCAAAAATATTCAATTGAATGAGATTTTGCTGATTAGCGTTTTTCAAATCTGTCTATACTATATAAAAATGCAAAGTTATAGTCTGGTGAATTTTTTATCATTTAAAGCTCTTTTGGGAATGCTGTGATATAGATATTCATATTATATACATGCATATAAATAATATATAGAAAAATACTAAAAATATTTAGAGAGAAAAAGATGTGGTATGCTGGCTGGCATATTATAGTAATAATTTTGTAGATTTGGTGCACATATAGACACATCATAATATACTTTAATTTCATAGCTATTGTTAAAAAATATTATGGTTATGTTGCTCAATAATACTTACTGTATTGGTTGTCTATATTATATTGAATATATAGCAAATAATTCAATATTAAAAGTTTAAAGAAGTAAAAATATATTATAAATGCTTAATATTCATTAATTTATATTAGCAGATAATAATAAAATTTATTAATTTTGTAAATGTTAATCAATTCAATTTAAAAATTAAACCATACATTTTATTAAATATAAAATTGATAGTAAAAATCTGAAAAAAACAACTAATTTTGAACAAATTACATTTTTGGATAATGAGATGTAACATACTTACTTTTATAACTATAGGTACAATTATCTAATTAGGTTCCATTTAAAAGCTGCATAGTCACTCTTTTACTTTGAAAATGAATAATCAGACCATTAATTTAAATTTCTATTTTCTAGACCATAGCAAATATTTTACCATTACATATTAAATATGAATAATGTAAAATAAGTCAAAAATTAATTAAAAACAAATACTTTAGATTACACTAATTAAATTCATTATATATAATGATTTAGAGTGATTTAATACAATATCACAAAAATATCAACCTTACTATATGTCATTGCCTAAAAAATATATGTACATATTCATATATATTTCACTAATAATTTTAACTAAATACCCACATTAGTCGACTAATTAGATCTATAGATAATCCTAAACAGTGTTCATTGATCATTTAATATTCCAAATTTACCAATTAAAAATAAATAATCAGTTATTATTCAGTACTACCTACTGATAAATAAACTTCAAAACTAGTTGTATTTTTGTAATCTATTTGAGGGATAATCTATATATTCCATTTACTACATATCAATAATAATATCTTCCCGGATATTTTATAGTTGCTAACCGACACGTCAAAAAGAGTGTAATTCAATTTACCGCATATATGTTATATATTTTTATCTCATAAAAAGCTGGGAAATATCAATGGCCTATATATATATAATAATTCATTGTAATTATTAATTATATATAATCAATTTAGAAATAATCAATGAAAGTATTTGATACCATCAATTATTTTCAATTTGAACATTACAGGGCTGCCAAACTTCTCAATCGGAAATCCAGGACCAATGACGAGCGAGCGAAGCGAGTGAAATGTTATATTGCGCGAAGCGCGTAAAAATTTTTAGGTTATTTTTGGGAGATAAAATCTCATCGCTTTAGCGGCTAAAGCAATGAGATTTATGATATTTCAAGTCATAGAATTCAGGAAATATACTTTAAAATAATTAATTTTGGTAAACAATATTTATTTTAAAACAAAAAGAATAAAATTTAATTATAAAATGTTAACTCTAATAATAACAATTATGTACGAAATAAAAGTATATTATGTAAAAATGTGTTATGTTATGTAGTTGATAATATTATGATTAGACAAGGTGTAACCAACAGTTTTGGACAGTACTTAAAGTTCACTATTTATCCGTAGCTTTGAAACTCTCCATGGTAGCTCTCTTACATTTACGCAGGAGAGACTCATGGAGTTTTAAACGTCCCCCCATCTTGTTGACGAGAATAGACTCGTGTGGGAATGCCCATTGATGCGCGTGTTTCTGTCCGGTTTTTTCGCACGATACTAAACATCCTCTTGAATTCGGCGTTGCTTTGGGGAATCGATAAGATACCCAACATAACACAGGCAATTTCCTCATATGGATAGGTTCCGTCAATATCCCTCCATAATCTTAGTTTATGCCAAACTGAAGCAAAATCACTGCGGACGGACTGCGGAGGGTTTGAATACTGAGACTTGTCACCTTGTTGGTTAGTCTTGACAGGAATAAGTCGAGAAGGAGGTTGTTGCTTGGAATCCTTCACACTCACTTCCACTGGCAATGGAAAAGTTTTGTAGTGTGTAAAGGGGGCATGAAGATTTTCTGTGCCGCCGTTTGTTGGTAAACGAGAAGCGAAAAATTTGACGTTCTCCCTAATGAAGAATTATAGTTGGTTTTAAAAATCGAGCGAAACGCGAATTTTTTTGGCACATTTCCATCCAAGTGTACCCATTAAAAAATATCCATGTACAATATGTACCCCCCCCTACAGATTTTTGAACGTTTCTGAAAAAGATGGATATAATTATTTTTGTAAACGGTTTTATCTAATTCCGGGACAGACCTTAAATCTGGGAAAGTAGGCAGCCCTGACATTATTGTTAAAAAAAAAATTATATTTAGTATCTAATATATATTTAGTAACTTTCGGAACATAGATTATGCATTGTGCGGATATCATAATTTCAGAAAACTCTTAATAATAAGTACATTAACTAATTTTAATAAGTGAATTTTTTGTAAAAGATGTTTCTTCAATTTTCACGAAGTAATGTAGAATTCAGGGGAATTTACAGTAGACATCTTTCAATATTGTTATATCTAACTATTTATGTTAATTTTTTACATATAGTTTATCTTATCGTTTTAATCAATAATACCATAGTATCATTTTATAACCTATTTTAATAAAGTAAGAAATTTAAAAATTTACAAGTTCGTCTATATTGAATAATTAATCTTTGGTTAGTAAGGCGGAATTTAGTAATTCGAAAATATTTAAATCAAATTTTACAATTCTAATATTTTAAACAAATATGAAACTTTGCTTAACTTGGTCGAAAATAAACAATAGTTACCCAAAGTACTCTATATTATTTAATAAAATGATATTTGAAAACACCTGCCGAACAATTATTGTAAATACTTAAAGAAATAAAAAAATGAATAAAAACAACAAAAAAACAGAATAAATGTAGTAATTTTTTAAACTGATTAAAATACTATATCTAACAAGGAATCTAGATCTAACAATAACATGATTAATTCTAGTGTGAAAACTAGCAATTCAATACATTTCATGACTTTAAATTGATTCATTTTATAATAATACATCAATTTACAGTAATTAAAAAAAATTCACATTTTGTACATTTAGCACTGGCAAGCATAATGTATATAATACACTAGTATGTTCATACGTTAATGTATGGACTTCCTAT
>JAUZNC010046569.1:0-16271 GCA_034780395.1 Vannuccia rotundouncinata | reverse complement strand
TTCGCTCGCCACAATATCTAGGAGTTGAAACCATCCAGACGTCTTCACTTCATCCATGTTGAGTTTGTAATGAGTGGCGATGATGAGAATGTTGTTTTGTTTATAGGAAACTCTTGCGGGGGAGGAGTGAGAGGTGATGACATTAGCCAATTACTGCTGGATAAGTGATTTGATAAGCGAATGGCTAATGAAAATATGACACTTGTAAGTATTAGGATAAGACCGATAATAATTACTATTACAATTTTTCGTCCTTTTTCAAACATTTTTCAAATCGGGCGTCCATTATATTCTTTGGAATGATATATCGTTGAAATAGGGGTTCTCCAATATTTGTAATAAAACTATAGATGATAATAGTTACACAGATTGGCAGACTCGTACTCATTATTGTCCTAGTTTTAATTTAATTCATAATCATCATTGTTTATACGTTCTAGGACACTCTATTTGAAATCTACGAAAATACGGTTGTAGTTATGTTCTCGATATGTTGAATAAATTTGAAAATAATAATAGTGAGACAGATTTGTAGACTCTGATTCATATTTCCTTATAGTCTTGAATATACATAACTTATCGTCACATTGTTTATATAATTGTAGTCAACTTAGAATGTAAAGGTGGGGGAATAATTCCTACAAATTATCACAAATAATCTGTAATTTAGAGTGAGATGTGGCACCCATTACCACAACCTTTCCTGTATGAAATACATTGACGTAGACAGGATTCCATTTGAAAATTTGTAAAGCAGGGAAAATTTTAGGGTTCTATTGCATTTTAGCATCACGACTTGATGATTGCATGAAACGATAGAGGTTGATTCTTCTCATCAAATCATAGGTGAATGTTTCCGTTTGTAAAACAGGCGGCTCCAAAATATAAGTAACATTGGAGAGATGGTGTAGTATTAAGGTTATCACTGCATCCAGATTTATATCAGCTCCCATAATACGGAATTTACCGGTTGAAAAAATTAATAAAGTCCATTTTTTAGAACATTTCACACGATACATATAAGGTTTTCGTCTATAATAGCGGATACAAATATTCGTCTGCATAATTGGATGAAACAGACAATCGAAAATAGTAGTAGCCGGAAGTTTAAATTGACCACGAAACACTTTATTAACACATGTAGATGACATTGATGAGAGCAGGAGAAATACAACCGTTTTCCAAAATATTTTCCAATTAATGAAACATTATTCCATCATCTTTCCTACTTATACACTAGAATGATTATAAACAAGAGTCTAAATGAGTTATTTAAAAAATAAAATATGGATTTCACTCTAAAGCATATGAGCTTTATGCTAGTCGTAGGACGAGCATGTCTGGAAAGACAACATTTGTTGAAAATTTGATTCCTCATCGTGATGCAATATATGATAAGCCGCCAAGACATATAAAATGGTTCACAGGCAGTCAATATGAGGGACCTAAAATGAACAAGGATGAACAAGGATGAATATAGCATATATCAAGGATTACCTGATTCCTACGATATGTTTGAACCCTATGATTTGGTTGTTTTAGACGATTTAATGAATGAGATGGAAAACTCCAAGGTTGTTAGTAATTTGTTCATGCGCATGGTTCATCATACACCTTGTACTGTTATTTCAATCAGTGAGAATTTATTTCAAGGTGGAAAAGAGGCGCGAACACGTATTCTTAATACTCAATATATGGTTCTTTTTAAAAATCCACGCGATGCAAGTCAGATTGACATACTATTTCGTAATATCCAAAAATAGTTGTAAATGAAATTAATTTCGAAATTATAAGTAAAAAAAAGAAATTATTTTGTTTTATTATTTTATTTTATGTTAATTTATAATTTTTTCGATTTTAAAATTTTAAAATTTTAAAATTTTAAAATTTTAATTTTTATTTTAATTTTAATTTTAATTTAAAAAAAAATAAAATAATAATAATGAAATAGTATGCACTTACTCTAAGATAGTAATACAAATAGGCACAGAAAAATAGTGATAAAGTGCGGACGAGAGCGACAAGGAGGCGACCGTCTAAGAGCTCGTAATGATGTGAATGAAAACAGTGAGTGAGACATCCCCTTATATAGGATTTTTTCTGGAATAAGCCGGACTCCCATAGGATATTAATTTAACTAGGAAATGTGGTAGACAAAGGCGGGGGGAGGGGGGTTGCTTGGATATAACCCTTCCATACTACTCTCGCTATTGCCACTTCTAGGAGTCTCCTAAGGAAACGCGGATGATTGTCGTTAGGCCCTGCTGCCTTGCACTTCAACATT
Source organism: Vannuccia rotundouncinata (assembly GCA_034780395.1). Taxonomy (NCBI): domain Eukaryota; kingdom Metazoa; phylum Platyhelminthes; order Proseriata; family Coelogynoporidae; genus Vannuccia; species Vannuccia rotundouncinata. The sequence continues at coordinate 13,987 of JAUZNC010046569.1, read as the reverse complement.
TCTTTCAGCCCTTCCTTTACTTCTTCCAGTCTCAGTTCTCCGTCTTGATTTTCCTCCCCTCTTTGCTCTCTTTTCCGTTTCATCCCTCTGTGGCTCTTTGGGATCGTATATTTGCTGACGTTCGCATATACTCCTTCGCAAACGCCTCAACCTTCTCCTTGGGGGATCTTCATTCTTTTCCCTTTCGCTTTCCCTATATTGAGGCCCTTGACTACCATCCACATCTTTGTCGTGTCCACTGTTTCCTCTTGGCTTCACTGATCATATGGTTCTCCTTTTTTCCCGATTCCCTCTTTTCTTCGCTTTCAGGGTATTCTTTTTTAAGGCTGTCCTTTTTTCTGATTTCTTCTAGGATCTCCGCGTCTACATTTCTTGTTCCCTTTCCTATATACACCTTGGCACTTTTGAGGATACACTTTCTTATAGTTCCCTTTCCAGCATATGAACATTCTCCTCTTCCCCTCTCATTTCTCCCACTGTCTTTGCTTTGCTTTCTTGGAACCCTTCCCAGTTCGATCTCTTCCAGTCCCATACTAAATGTTTCCTCTTAGTGTCTTCATTCCCTTCTCCAAAACTCATTACGATTGGTTTGTGATCCGACCATCTTTCACTTCACACTTCCGCTTCTGTTCCAAACCTTCCGAACACATGGTGATGTCTGGTGTGGATTCAGCACCATCATTTTTCTCGTTTCCAGTCATTCCACCACTTTCTATCCTCTGGCGTCTTCCCTTCCTACGTTATCCCAAAGATAATTATGTCGTTGAAGTCTCCTCTCTTACTATCCACTTCTCATTTTCTTCCCCTGGTGCTCTCGTGCAACCCTCCGGAGGTATGTAATCATTCATGAGCTTCCAACTCTTCTTCCCTTCAGTGAACACCTCCACACACTGCATCTCATTACCTCCTTCTTCAACTTCCTCGCACACTCTCACCTCCGGATACGTGAGTCCTCCCCCTCTTGAGTACTTATTCTACCTTCCTTCTCTTTTTCTGTCTCTTCTCAACATCTGTCCTCTTTAACTCTCACCCCGGCATCTTGCTCCTTTACTGGGTCTCCTCCAATATCGACACATCTATCTCATTCTCTTTCAAGAACCTTTCCAATTCACAAATATTTGCCATCATATGGTCACAATTCCATTGTAGGATTTTCTAACTCTTTTTCTCCGTCTTCTTTAGCCCAGTGACTTTCAGATTTACCTTCTTGATGAACCCTTTGTTGTGTCTTTTATCGGCTTCCTCCTCACACTGCTTTCATTCCCAGTTTTCTCTGGCTTTTTTCGCTCTTCTCTTGCTGCAGAAGTTGGCGCACTTAACATGCACCACTTTCTTAAACTTTTTGCTTTCCATTCCCTGGCCTTTCTTCCGCTCCCTCACACTCGAGACATTTTCTTCCTTCCTGAACGCCTTACTTCTCCACTTTCTCTTTTTCATCCTCCTTCTCCGTTATAATCACCCCTTTCTTGCACTCTCCGCATTTCCGCTCTTCTCCTTTGCTTACCTGCCATCAGCATTTCTTGTGTACCTAGTGTTCTCCTGCACTGCACGCATTCCACTCCTTTCTGTCCTCTCCTGATCTTCCCTTCACACTTCGGGCACCATTCTTCTTTCACTTTTTGCGGCTCCACTACTTCTTCTAACATTAGCAATATTTTGTAGCTTTCTTCTGTCAACATTCACCTGTCCACTCTACTTCCCCTCCTAATTACTGTAGAAGTCTCCCCTCTTCAGCCCACTACAACCCAGGTGCGACCGCTTTCTACATTTCTTGCACCGATGTCGTCTCTCACTCGTTCGTCACAGGCACACTCCACATTCCGGTCCTGGGTTCGTCTCCACGTCACCGTTTCTGTCGTCAGCTTCAGCTTGAAGTACCCCGGCCAGTGCTTCCAGCTCTCCAAAAACCCACCGTAGCTTGAGTAGAGTCTTCTTCCCGCCCCGATCGACTGGGGCTTCACAGCACATCACGCGGAGGTTGAAGACAGTGCTGTTGTTCCCCTGACGATGATCGTTTCAGTCGGCCATTATAAACGGCCGATCTTCTATAGAAATTGGGCGATGCATTTGGATCTCTTTGTTTGACCGGTGGTGATTGTATCTCCTAGGTATTGATTTCTTTGATTATAGTATTTCGGGCATATATTAAGGATGTGACTTATGGTTTCTGATTCTCCACAGTGTTTGTTCACACTTTTCGTTGATTTCTGGGTTGATTCTCGTCCTGTAGGCCTTTGCAATGTGACTGCTGGTTGTGTTTATATTACATAACGCCTCATTTGTTCAATCAAATTGATTCTCAAACCAATTGGTTGTTGCATCCTTAATAGTGTAATGAAAGCTTTCACTGTGCTTCGACGATTTTTATAGCATATAGCATAGAATTCGTAAAATTATAAATTGTTTCAGCGTTGATGATATTAAACAAATATCTAGCATTTTGAAAATTGTCAATTACAGGTCACGTCAACGACAAGTTGATGACCGCGTTGTATAATTCTTTGTCATTTCATCAATTGAATCGAAGCCTTATTTAGTTCTGTTTTATTCAACCTGAATTTCTGTTTTCCTTTATTATCTTAATGCATTTGCGCTTGTCATGGTGCACAATGGACACCATGAAATTCACACTGATCTTTCTCGGTTACGTCTGATGATCAGATATTAAAAGCAAAATTTAAATGTACAAATGCCTGTTTTTCGTGCATAATTGTTCCAACATAGGTGAACCCCTTTTTAAAAAGTTAATCAGCCAGAGGAACTATTGAAAAAATCTTTCAAATTTGTCTAAATATTCCAACCAATGAGAGTTCAGATTTTCCGCCCAATGAGAATCGAGCATGAGGAGCCTCAGTTCTACAGCTGCACATCTCTCAGCGATACGGACTCTCAAAAATGAGTCTCAATCGCAACTCTTACATCAAACCAATACATCTCCCACTTATCCTAGAAGCATTTGATTTGGACCCAGAAGACAACTCGCCTCTTCATAATCCTGAAGAAAAATTAAGGAGGATCACTGCTATTCAAGAGTCCTATCTTGCTTAGGTAGGTTCTATGCAGGGAGGGATCCTTGTTCGAACAAAGGATCCTTCGTGTGGGTTAGACCTCCACCTGCCCAGCTACTCGTATATAATACAAATACTTATTTCTATTTTATTTCTATTTAAGCACTATAGACAACCATGGCGGTAGTACAATTAACCCAGGTTAGTAATAATCTGGGCTAATTAAAAGTATTAGAATCAAACCGGGTTAATAATACTGGAATACTAAAATACTATAATTAACCCGCTATACGTACAGGTGTATAAACCATTCCCCTACTTTTCATTAAAAAAGTTTTAAATTTCAGACTTATTTGCAGGAATATTTGATTACAATTAATTTTAGTATGTTTTTAATAAAGTAAAAACCAATCTATAATATTTATAAATTGAATCTTAAGAATATTTAACTTTAATTAGAACGAAAGAAGTTGAAAAACGAAGTTTCAAAAAATTTATGTAATTTGAATCAGAGTAATATGTTATGATATATACAAAGCATATTTCACTGTTGTATTATTTTATATTTATAGTTTACAAAAAAATTGTTAGGTATGGGTTTAAACAAAAACATATGTACCTATTTAAAATAATACTAGCTTGTATGTACATATGTCAAATAATACCATAAATACCGGCAGAAATACAACATTTGACAAATAATTTAACTTTATTATGAATCATAATTTTGATGGCACAAACGCTCAGTTTTATGATAAAAAAAAAACAGTTTTATGTTCAAAGATTTTAAAAAAATCGATACGTAAATTTTGCAAGTTGAATGATTTTTAAAATAGAAATGACATTGATTTCAAATACTACTATATTATATTTCGATTCTATAGAAGTTTTTATCATACCAAAGTCGAATGAATGTTTGATAAGATAGTGGACTTTCAAAGAATTTGATTAGTAAAGGAATGGTAGACTGTCAAATTACAAAACAATCGAATTACTTAAGTTAAAACTTTTTACACAATTTATCAAATTTAAAACTATACAAAGATACTGAATCTAGGAGAAATATTAGACCATATTCATAAATATTCATATTCACCATTAAGGCTTGTGTAAACTTAGAAAACACAGAGAGTTTATTGGGCGTCCTACACCCTTGAACCGCTGACATCTTTGACAAAATAAGTAATCTGGATAGATGACACTATAAAATAAATGAAATAACTAACAAAAAAGAACAAATACAAAAATAGAAGTGTTAGGTGACTGGTATTAAAAGCGATGGCCTAGTGGTAGTTCTCTGTTTTCGCTTCTCAAGGAGGACGTCTCTCACTAGAAGAGGAAGAATAATAATGGCACAGGCGAAGGCGAACATAGAGCTGGCAATGTAGGCCATATCGTAGCTTTGCGTAGTGTCGTATAAGTGAGCTGTTGAGGACAGAGAGAACGAAAACAAGGGAGAGGTAATTAAACAATTGTAATAGTAAAATAATAGGATCAAAGGGGAAAAGATTGGGATTTAAATAAAGAGGATATATACCCCCCTTTCCTTAAAGGATGTTTACATAATTGCCCTCCACACCTTTAAGAATGTATACATAATTGCCCCCCCCACCACACCCTAGGATGTATACATAATTGCCTCCCCCACCACACACCTTTAAAGATGTATACATAATTGCCTTCCCCACACACCTTTAAAGATGTATACATAATTGCCCCCTACCATACACACCTTAAAGGATGTATACGTAATTGCCTTCCCCCACACACCTTAAAGGATGTATAGGTAATTGCCCCCCCCCGCCCCTAGCTTACGTACCTGCTAATGGAGTGGACACAAGATTGGCAATACCCATCAGAGGTAGATAAATACCGAGTCCAGCGTAGAGATGGTCTGTGCCCAACATTCTGATCAATATTACTGTATAGAGGGCGTAGACTGCCGAATTGGTTATGCCAAATAGAGCGCAGAGAAGGCACATCATCTGTGACAAAGAAGGATCATTATATTCTAAATACAAATTGTGACACTAAATGTAAAAATTTTATATATTCAGTTTAAATTAAATGTTCCTTTATTCGGTATTTATTCAGTTATTAATATACGAATTATGATTCCTTCGAAGTATTTCCACATTTTTAAAGTGTGTTTTTAACCTCCTTGTATCGTCCTTGTTATATAGGGCTGATATAAAAAGTATTAACTGGGCTCAATTCTGAATCTACAAATAGTTCCGAAAATGGGAAAACTAATAAAAATTACAATTAGGAATATCCCCAAAACCATTTCTACAGTAATCTGTAAACAAATAAATCAAAGTTGATAAAAGAAGAGACCTGATAACTGGTGGCCCAGATATTCACTAAAATGGTAACTGCCATGGCAACAATGTTGATTTCATATAGAAGAAGTGGGTTCACATAATCCGAAGCAAATCCAAAGACAATCTGACCTATAATTGACGGAAGATACCAAATAATTATTGAAAATGGATCACGATAATTTATCTTGTGAGTAAACAATTTACAAACTCACCAATTATTGAGAAGATTCCAATAATAGACATAAGGAAGGCAGCTTTATCAGAAGGAATTCCAACTAAAGTCGCCCTATGATAGGAGAAGGTCCATGGCACCATAATAGAACACATAAGACCAATATTGGCTAGACAGAACACCAGAAAAGGCCAGGTCGTCCAGACATCACGTGACACCATGCCGCGTAGTGATTGGATTAGACTCTTCACAAAGGTGTCCCACAATTGGCCAATAAATGAGCGGTCTAACGTCGTCATTGGTGGATCAGTTCCTTGGAGTGGTATTAAAGGAACTTCGGTTTGGATGTTATTGTTCAAATTATTTGATGCTACCAGTAGTCTGGTTTCCTTATCTTCATTTAAACTCATGCGACGGAGAGACAATGTTCGTGGATTTCCTAAGTAAATAAAAAAAGAATACGCTTTAAGACACATTAGAAGAGAGTATGCTTGTTGCTATGGTACCTACATGATCCTCTAGAGGAGAATATGCTTGTTGCTATGGTATCTATATGATTCTTAAGAGGAGAATATGCTTGTTGCTATGGTATGTATATGATCCTCTAGAGGAGAGTATGCTTGTTGCTATGGTATCTACATGATTCTTAAGAGGAGAGTATGCTTGTTGCTATGGTATCTACATGATTCTTAAGAGGAGAGTATGCTTGTTGCTATGGTATCTACATGATCCTCTAAAAGAGAATATGCTTGTTGCTATGGTATATATATGATCCTCTAGAGGAGAGTATGCTTGTTGCTATGGTATCTACATGATCCTCTAAAAGAGAGTATGCTTGTTGCTATGGTATCTACATGATCCTCTAAAAGAGAGTATGCTTGTTGCTATGGTATCACCATGATCCTCTAAAAGAGAGTATTCTTGTTGCTATGGTATCTACATGATCCTCTTTAAGAGAATATGCTTGTTGCTATGGTTTCTACATGATCCTCTTTAAGAGAATATGCTTGTTGCTATGGTATCTAGATGATCCAGAATAGAGTATACCTGTTGCTATGGTATTTAAAATACTCACCCTTTCCTTGTCCCATCTCCAAAATTGGCCCTTCATCAACTGCCCATCCACCGCGACCTGATAATCGTTGCACAATAGAAGTCTGCACTCTATCAACAGGCAAGAAGTGGGCCGGAGCAGAAACAGGTGCCCCTGGAAACGTGGTGGTAGAGGCTGTGTGCTGTGGGTTTTTTCTTGTGGTCTGAGGGGACGCCCCTACTTTGTTTACATATGGGAGAGAGTTGGAATATTTAAGATTAGTGATGACATGTGAGGCTGGCCGAATCTTGCTACCAAGGGATTTGCTTTGAGTTTTTCTTTCATGAGAGACGGTTGTTACGGAGGATTGGGTGTCAAGGTCTGGATCATCGAGTTGATCGTCCATAGAACGGGCACCATTGTTCCGTAAAGGGAAGCGAGGAGTGCTGGATGACTCCAACAAAGGTTCCAAAAGGTTGCCTTCACTAGTGGAGAGTTGACGAATTAATTTTTCATTGAGCGGTTTCTGAAATGTCGATGTCATGTGTGCAGTTAAGATGGGAGAGTGGTGAAGGAACTGATAAATAGAATCTTACTTTTTCCGATATGTCTCCCCTATCTAAAGCTCCATTGCATGACTTGGCAGGACTCTCTTGAGGGGTGGAAGCAGAACGAGATATGCCCCCCAACATAATCTCATCCCCATTCTTGGTTGTGCCTTTTTCCTTGAAGATTTTGTGAGCTATATAGAAGGCTGCAGCGGCTAAAATCGCATGAAGCAAGACTCCCGACTCGATGAGCATTGCACCACGCCATGTGTATTGCTGTATCAAGGCAACCAGTAGAGGATTGAAGCATATCACACCCACTCCCGAGCCGGCTACAGACAGGCCAGTAGCGAGACCCAACCGGCGCTTGAAGGACATGGAGACAGCCATTATACCAGCCACGTAGAGCAGTCCTAATCCGAACGTTGCCAGTAAGCCGATACATAGTGAGATCTCCACCAGGTTGGAGAGGAATGAGGACACTGAAGAAGTTGGTTGTGAAATGATGGTTGATTTAAAGTTTAGTGATTGGCATTGGATGTTGGCATGACGCAGTGAAGCTACAGTATGATTATCAGTTATAGTTCATGAAGTGCCTAGTGATATGTATCGATATATAACAATTCCATTTCAATTTTAAAAATACAAATTTATAGTATTCTGTACTAGAAATAATCTTTGCCAAATATTTTAAGATGTAAAATAACATAATAAATAAATTTTTAATAATCTGAATGAATAACAATTGTGTAAATATTTTGTTTAAAGTATCTTAATACTCTCTTTCAAAACTAGTAGGTATTCCTTTAATATAATTTAAAGTAAATTTAATCGATGAACAACCCATGAGAAAATAATTTCAATACATATTTATGCGTCTCACGATAGAATATTTAAAGAAAATGTATTTAATGAATCATTGCACTTTTATATGGCGGCCGGTAATGGTCACCTGTGGATATGTCGGATATCCAACTTATATAGCCGAACAAAGGTCAAAAAGTATCCGAAATCAACTAAAATACGATTTTGCATAAAAAAATAAGTCTCTAATATGTTTCTATAATAAACAATCTTCCAAGGGATGATATGAAGTAGACCAACTACTCAAACGTCCTTAGTAAAGCTTCTTTTTCGTGACAGTCTCTCTAAAAATTTTATATAGTCCGAGGATTGTTTTTGGCCTTTATCTTTTGAATGAAGATAAAGGTTTTTAAAATTTTTAAAAGGGTTTCTAATTGTACTATAAGAGCCTAAATACAAATAATTAAAAAAAAAATTATTCAAAAAATCCCCTAAAAACAGTTTATTTTTGACCCTAATGTTCTAATGTGGGTCCAAATGAGAATTCCTCTACACCAAATGTGCGCGCTCATTGTCCGGTCATGTTAACCAAAAGAAGTGTCAATTCGGCCAAAAACCCTCGAGAGGCTCTGGACGCTTATTAAAATCTCGAATTAAATTTATTATTTTTCTACACACTATAATAGCATTAGTGATTTTTCGATTTTTAAGGGATGTGAAAATATGCATCCATATTTTAAAACATGTCTGGGAGGCCTAACTTTTTAATAAGGGTTTTTAAGCCGATTTTTTTGGAAATTCTCGCACCTAGGCGGTACCACGATTTTTTCTTAGGGTTAAAATTTTAAACTCTAAAACTCATTTTTCAGATCTCTTTACTAAAAAAACTGTTTAAGAAGATATTTTAAATTTTTTAAATTAATATTACCCGTAGGTCTTAAGGGTAAGTTCCTGAATTTTGGAGCTCAACCCCCTTTCAGTTCAGAATCTACTAAATTTGAAAAATAATACTTTCGATTTAAAATTTTTTTACCGATTCCAATGCTCTCATTTTTTTCATCCGGCGAAATATGCACGTTTCTCAAATAATCTGTAAGTTTCACCTCGATAGCTTGACGCTTTCGTGTATAAAAAGTCGATTCACACGCTACTAGTAAATATGCATCCCACCAACAGAATTAGGGTAACAGTCCATAAATAAACGAATATTCAAGATCGGTCGGATATTTCCGGAGAAAATCGAAAGAATATAAAGATTTTGGAAATAATTTATATTTGTTTTTTAGATCTTCCTTTAAAAGTGAACGAGACGATGGATCGTCAAACCAAGGGCCCCATAAGATGCGCAAAAACTAGCAGCATCTTTTACTAATTGGAATCTGTTGCCCCAAATGTACGATGTAGACGTGAGTGGCCAAAAACTTGTCCGAAAAATGACCAAAAGTGAATTTTGAAATTTATTTTTGCATTTTTAAAAAAAGAAAGCAACCAAATTTAATAATTTGAACAGTTTTAGTTGCACATTGTATTAAAAGTAAGGTTTAGCCAAGCAGTTATTAAAAAAATTTATTGGGTCATATTAAGCTCAAATGTAATATAAGAAATATATAACCTATTTCTTAGTTATCAAATGCAAAATGTCTTAGAAAATCATCTTCTACACGCTGAAAAAGTCGATTTGCGGAAATTAATTTTTATTATAGGTGCGCCTATTGATTTCTCCTCACTAGTACAATGCAGCACTTTTTGATTCGACCCCTTTTTAATATAGAAAAATAGATTTCTCCAAAATCCCGGCACTATATCATCGATTAAAAGAAAGGTAAGCATACAATCTCAGATTTTAGATGATTTATGAAAAGCTAAGAATATTTTACATCGCCTAAAAAATAATAATATCATACGACCTAATAATATGACACTTTTATTTTAATTAAAGTTTTAGGAAAATAATATTAGTTGTAAAAAGGATGCAAAATTTTTCAATATAAATGAGTAAAAAATTAAAGGGTAATCTCTCTTGCAAAGACCATACCTTTGGGGCTGCTATTATCTTTTGTGGAAAATGTAGCGGAATGAGGCGCATCTTATGGTGAAAAAAAATTATATTTAAAGTATAGGAAAAATATTCCAAAAATGGAAAAATAGTATTGAAAAAGGCATCCTATTGTTCACAAATTCTATTACGATATGAAACTTTTGATTGTGCATCTAATGGTGTATGTAACGACTTTTTCTTTATTCTATTACTTTTCTTTTAAATTCACTAAAGAAGGCTCTCACAGCCGAAAAATGTATGGAGTGACTGAAATTTTTCAAAAAAACATTCTTGTGACATCCTACACACTCATGCAAAATTTAAAAGTCGATCGACCTTTTCGTTCGTACTGTAAACCGATAAGAACATTTTGACCAACCCTAATACTGTTGTTGTTGTTGTTGAGATGCATATTTACCAGTAGCGCGAAAATCGACTTTTTAAACATCAAAACGTCAAGCTATCGAGGAGAAACTTACAGATTATTTGTAAAAGGTGCATATTTCGCCGGTTGCGAAAAATTAGACTTTTCGAATGGGTAGAATTTTTTAAAATCCTTTTTTTGGCAAATTTAGTAGATTCTGAACTGAAAGGGGTTTGAGCTCTAAAACTTCAGGAACTTACCCTTTAACACCTAAGGGTGAGATTCATAAAAATCTTCTCAAACAATTTGTATGATCTAGTGTTTTGAACAAACACTAGATCAGAAGTATATCTAGGATTTGCTCCATATATTCCAAAAAATAAAAACTTTTCAAACTCTCCAGTGGATATACTATAAAACTTTCTTTACGTAAAATGGGATGAAAAGTCCGAATCCGTTTACAGAATTTTATTATGAGCTTTACTATTTTTTATTACAGGCCAAAAATCAATTTTTTGTCACATTTTTTGGGGCTCCGAACAAACATGACTTTTCAGAATTTTGTTTTAAGAGTAGGTCCACTAATCTAAGAACCTGACCCAAAGGGTAAGGAGATCTTAAAAATGGATTTTTTATGGTTCAAAATTGTAACCCTAAGAAAAATTCGGGTTATTGTGTATATAAACGTGAAACTTAGAGATTTGCCAAATGAATCGGCTTAAAAACCCTTATCAAAAAGTTAGGCCTCCCAGACATGTTATAAAGTTAAGCATGTATATTTCTATCTCCCTTAAAAAATCGAAAAATGACCAATGCTATAGTGTGTTATAGAATTAAATTCAAACTCGAGGTTTTAATAGCCGTCCAGAGCATCTAAAAGTTTTTGGCCGATTACAAGAGAAACATATGGCCGAACTGACACTTCTTTTGGTTAACAGGACCTGACAGTGAGCGCAGTAGTAATAGAGCTCCCGGATATCCCGCAAAACCACTTCTGAAATTTTTAAAAAAAAATGCAAACCCCCAAAACCTCTCAATCACGGTTTTCATGGGTGTAATTTTTTAAAAACACTCCAGCGGCAGTTTGCGGGATATCCGGGAGCTCTTAAAAACAAAAACACCAAAAAAGCAAACACAAAAAAACGAGTCATTTTTATCCTTAAAAAATTATCCCCAAATAAAAATTTCAAACGCTTTTGGATCTTCAATCAACAACCAAAACACCTACAATACATCAACGTCGGTTTTAGCAAAACCCAATTCATTATTTGACAATCGTTACCTCAATGAAGCAGGAGATAAGATGAAAGGTGAAATAGATATGAACAACAATAAAATAACAAATCTATCACCACCAACTTTAAATCTTGATGCGACTAATAAAAAATATGTTGATGATTCTATAACTACTTTAAATCAATTATCAGAAGATAAAAGATTAGAATTAAAACAACTTTTCACAAATGGTGGAATCACTCCAGGAGACGAACCATCTGAAAGTGATAAAACATACATCGATAATTATATTAACACTAATATGGAAGATTATCACAAAAAGAAAGTTATAATGGATATGCTTGATTTCAAAATAACGAATCTTGGTCATCCAACTTCTGGAAAAGATGCAGCTACTGTAACTTATGTAGACCTTTTTTTTCACGCACCGAAATATGGAAATTTAGATATGAATAATCATTCAATAAAAAATCTTTCCTATCCATATTTTGATAAAGATATGTAGACGATAAAGTTGCAGCTATTGTAATTCCGACTGTTCCCTCTGGAGTAGCAACAGAAAGTTATGTTTCCACAGCACTTCTTCCATATCATAAAAAATTAGAACTTCTAAATATGGGTGGGCACAAAATTGTTTACGTAGCGAATCCAACAGAAGAATTCGACGCAGCTAATAAAAAATACGTAGATGAAAAAACGGCAAATTCTACAATTCCCACCGGAATTATAGATTTCGGAAATAACAAACCAGCGTTTGAAAGATATCTGGATTACAAATATTTTGATGGTGAATTCAATCCAACATTTTGGTTAAGTAGATATTATCGAAGAGGAATAAAAATAGGAGAACCAGAGCACCACGGAATTCATAATGCAAGTGGAAATCGTCCAGCGGGTTCCGATCTAACATCTTTCGGACGACGTACATATGGTGATATTCAAGTGGTTTCAGAAGATGGTTCTAAAACAGAAAGCTCCTATGGAATTCATTTCAATGGAACAAATAACATAATTTCAAATAGTCATTATGGAGAAAGTTTCACATTCTTTATTTTTGCAAAAAGATCATCTCCAGGAAGAGTTTTCTCTTCAGAACAAGGAGAAAACGTTGTTGGATGGTATGGAGATTCTAAGAATTCATTGTTTATGGAAGGCAATGTTTTCGGAAGAGAAGAAGGAGAAAACATTCAAGCAGATGATAAATCTAATTTATGGATTTTAACAGCTGATGGAGACAGAAAAACCTTTTGGAATGACGAAACACCAATTATAACAAATACAGACAGAGGAGGATCTTCATGGAATCAAGGAGTTGTTGTAGGAAGATCAAACGCAGAAGAGCAAATGCAGAAGTGTATTCAGTAATTTGTTTTGACTACACTCTTTCATCTACCGCTATAAATTCTGTAAGAACTTTCATAAGAAAATATTATGGAACGGCAACTGGTAGAATAGCGGCTGCCGCCACCGATGAAGATTTAAATAAATTCAAAATGGGGGATAATGGGTGGTTAGGATAAACACCACATCACACACCACATCACTTCAAATTTTTCCCCAAAAAATGAAGACAGAAACTTTAGTGCGAAAGATTATTAACGCTATAGATAATGGAAATCCAACAACAATTTCTGCCGATGGAACAAAATACAGAATTTCAAGAGATGTAATAAATGCGTATAAAAATAAACCAACATCAGAAATTACACCAGAAACTATTAAAACAATAACTCAAGAAAAACAAGGAGGAATTCTTCCACTACTTCCTCTAATATTTGGTGGTATAGCAGCTGCAGCGGCTGTAGCAGGTGGAGCTGCAGGTATTGCAAAAGCAGCACAAGCAAAACAAGCATATGATGCAGAAATACAATAAGCAAAGCGTCACAACAATGTAATGGAACTAGCAGCGAAGGGTTCAGGTTATGGAGTACCATATAACGTAATGAAACAAGGAGATGGTATTCAAGACATCATAGGAACAATAAAAGATTTTGGAAAGAACTTTGCTAATGAAACTAAGAAAACAGTTAAACAAGGATTGCTATCTCTAGCTAATAATGTGCATATAGAAAAACAAGGAAATGAATTATTTCTTTCACCAAGATCTGGCAGTGGATTATATCTTTCACCAAGAATTTAAATAAAACCTAAAATGAATATTAAAAAAATACAATAAAAATGCCGAAGTTTAATCATAGTAGTTTATTACCATCCAACCCAATGCTTATGTGCATATGTGGTTCTTCAGGTGGTGGTAAAACATATCTAACATTTAGAATGTTAACCACACCAGGATTTCTTGATTATCAAAATTTGTATATTTTTACTTCTACACCAGAACAAAATTATTACCAATATTTAAAAGGATTGGAATTCCTACCTAAAGAAACAGTTCAAAGTTTATTTCTAGAATCAGAAAAATCAGAAACAGAAGTAGATCCTAATGAAATATTTGAATCC
>JAUZNC010046558.1:0-16274 GCA_034780395.1 Vannuccia rotundouncinata | reverse complement strand
ACTTTTTGTAGTAAAGTTTGTTTGTTTGTACAAAAATATTTTAATAAAAATTCAATGCCCGCTTTTTCTTCATTAACTGCCCGCTTTTTTTAATTAATCATTGATTAATGCCTGCTAATTTAAACCAACTTCGACATAATTATTAATATAACATGCCGTATCGTTTAATTTTTTAGACAATGTAAATTTATGAAATATGGATTACGCTGTATCTAATGGAAATTATTTTAATATTAAAACATCTTATTTACATTCAATCAAATTCAGTAATTACGACTATATGCTATATGTAGTTTAAATGGCTTCAATAACAAGTACACGGCTCGCTATATAATATTTTAGAAACAGAAATAGATGACATTATTGCCCACAATGCAAATAAAAATACCGCATATTCAACAAAATGGGCAGTTGGCATTTTTGAACAATGGAGGCAGGAAAGAATTATCGGAGGTGGAAATATACCCGAGCTACTTAGCATGACCGACAATAACTTGATTAGCTATTTAGCTGGGTTTGTAGTTGAATACAAAAAGGTCGATAGAAATAATTTTCCACCAAATACACTGAATCAAATTTGCTGCGGCCTTCAGCGCTATTTGAAAGAAAATAATAAACCGAAACCATAATGAACAACACAAATGAAAACGCGTACGTTTATTTTCATAACACTCTTAGTGGAAAGATGAAGGATCTGACAAAAAAGTCATCGGTGTCACAAAAAAAATAATATAAAAATCATATAATTATTATATTTTATGATAAAATTATATTATATATGCAATTAATTGAACGAAAGCTTTCGTGCAATAACGCATTCTAATTATTATTTGCATGAATTTTAAGCAGGCAGCATTATATGTTAGGCGTGTTATACGTAATTCTACTGCTTAATTATAATAGCCGATTGAGAGGTTAAACGGACCATACTTATAGACGCATGACATGCCAAAGATTTTGGAGAAAAGATGAATCATCACATGTAAATTACATATAAAATATACTAGTAATATCGAATAATAAAATATATTATCATAGAATCATAATGCTTGCATAGATAAATGATATGAACTCTTAATCTATTGGTATATAATGTATAATTACGTTTAATGTATAAGTACGTTTTCACCATTTTAATATACATTTTGTAGTCTGTTGGACTATTGTGTATTTCGGACATAGGTACGTACATCCAATAACCGATTTCTCTCCTCCCCCTCACGTCTGCATATCTTTTAATGATTCTGCTTAATCTGAACTCTGGCTAATCCGGACTTCTGCATATTCCGGACTGATTTTCTAACGAAAATGTATATTAAAATAATGTTAAATTAATCCTCTAACTCGTACTTTTGAATTAAATTCATATACTAGTAATTATAATTTTTCCAGCCAAAATATATTATATACCATTTGTGCGGTGTAAAAACTATATAATGGCATAAATATACTCAATAAATACAATAAGTACAATACACACACTAATAGACTATTTAAAATTAAAAATCCGAAGAAGCTATTCAAGCCATTATAAAAGGGCGCAAAACAAAAACCTCCTGCAATATTGCAGTAAACTCTTTTAAAGAAGGCACAGTCCACCTACACGACCACTTCAAGAACCTTTTCACCGCCAAAAAACAATAGATAAATATCCACACACCCAAATTTTCGAAGAGCTTGACATTGACAAAGACGAAATTAAAAGAGCAGCAAAACGGCTAATTAACAATGGAAAGGCGTTTGGTATACTGATGAATTACCAGCAGAATTGCTGAAACTCGAGAAAATTCAACACATGCTACCGATATTCAACAATATACACGAGAATGAAATAGCACCGCTCAGTGTCGCTCAGTGTCAAACTTTTCAATAAGATCCTCCCTGATCGCATCCGCCCAATATTGGATTCCCTTTTTAGATACAATCGAAACGGTTTCCGTCCAAGTAGAAGCACCTTACAATAGATAATCGCAATTCATAGAATCCTTGAAAAGTGTATAATTCAGAGTGTACAATTTGACTATGCGTCTAATATAACGATAACAACAAGCTTAGATAACATATATTATAGCTATAATGGTATGATATATAATATATGCTAACATTCGGCTTAGATGTCGTAATTAATGTAATATAGAAACACATTTGGTATATTTTAATTGTTTATTTATGATACCTATATATTCAAGGTATTGCTTTTATTTTCTCTCTCGCTCTTCCTTTCAACTCTAAAGTATAATATGCATATCTATTTGAAAATAATAGATATCACAGAAATATCAAAAAAAAATGTGTATGCCAATATAGTCGTTAAAAGATTAAAATGTTGGTTTTACAAATTGTATTAATATATATATAGGTACCTACAACCTACTCACTTATGTATATAAGGTAAATAAGTTTATATGTTAAAATTTAACTTTAATAACCGGACATGTTTTAGTTTTATATCGAATGAATAATAATTAACCTTTCGTAAATTACAAATTATAAACAAAAAATAGTTTTAATTGATCGTATCTATTAAAAAATTTCTTTATTGTTGAACTTAATTAATAATGAAATAGATTTGAAATCATGGTAAATACCATTTTTTGTCACAATTTGAAGAGAATAATATATTTTCAAATTTCAAAATTAATAAGTATAAAATTATCTGATACAATTTATATGGCCATCGACTTATATATTATTTATCTAGACAAACAAACTAATCCACAAACGTCCAGAGCGCATTTCAATTATATAGGGTATTATTTTAGTTTTTATAAATGGAATTCAATTAATATTATATATTTTAATATGCTTTTCATTAATTAATATTGATTGAATTCCCTCTTTAAAACGAAACTACTATCGTATAAAATTAAAATGCAATTATAACTTCCATGAATTTCGTATTGATTATCGATATAGATATAGATATATTCCTTTGCGGACGTTTAATACTGTTGAATATTGGTCAGTTTTCCGGTCTAGATAAATAAAATATAAGTCATTGGATATGGCGAACAATAAAATAATTAATTTAAAATGTTGTTTAAAAATAGCAAATAGCGCGTCAGTGAAAAGCATCACAATTATCCGCATTCGAAAACTTAGGTGGAATTATATTAATGGACAATCGGGTACATTTAGACTATGATCACTTATTCAAACTTTTAATAATAGGAGACAGTGGTGAGAAATTGTATTAAACTTTTATATCTAAATAAATTTACTACCTAATAATGATTAATATCAGGGTACAACTGCATGTGCCTGCAGGATTTTAACAACTATAGTTAGAAGAAAATTTTGTTAGTAGGCACTGATTTATTAAAAATACTATATGTAAATGCACATAATAAATATTCCCGCAGGTGCCTTTGCCTATCTGTATTCTATAAGTTTATTGTGCCATAGTTGTAAATTTTATGCCGTCATAAAATAAATTAAAAAAATAATTTTTAAGAAATATATATTTTTTTATAAATTACTAATTTAAAAGAAAATATCTTTTAGAACCCCCTACCCATGAACAAAATAACAATATAACTTGCTAAAATAATAATACAAATAAATACTGCCATATTTAAAAAGAAATCATAATTTTTACACAGGATTTCACTGATTTAATCATCTTTTTTAATCTGTGTTATATGCTAAATTAATCTATCATTGGCTGAATTGAATTCAGATAGGCATCTTTAAGGTACCTATTATTATAATATCTGTTTAATATTAATTATAACATGTTAACTTTGGTTTATTTCAATAATTTTACTTATCAATGGTTATTTAAGATTATTTATACAATACCTACCTAATTAGAATATACAGCACTTTTTTTTAGATAATACAATGTTATATTTATTATTACATAGTATTTTCCATAAATAAGATGACTCCTTACTTTACAAATAAAAAATGCATTATTATATCATCTTATCTATGGATATATGGTAACCTACAAATATAATGCCTACTTTATTTTTCAATATAATAAATCACATATCAGAAACTTCCTTTAAAATGCTACATATTACCTATTATATTAATATAAATAATAACCTAAATGATACAGGGGCATAGCCAGAATTTGTCATAAGGGAGTGCATTTTGAAATTTATTGTTAGTTAAATTTAGAAGAGTCCATGATTAAGATAATTCTATAATTTATTATTATTGAAATGTATGGTATATGTATGTATGGTAATTTAGAAAAGAATTTACACATATACGGTAATTTAGAAAAAAACAAGTCAATTTTATATAAATAAATTTCATTTTACTACTTTCATGCATTGGATTGGACTTCCAGAAAAATGCCTGAAATATAGTTTGGAACAAGAAGTCAGTAGGGGTGTCATGGCTACACAGATAGCTTAGCCTATAGATTTGCACAAGGCACAAAAAAATTTGAAGCATCATTACATATAATGCATATAAATATGTGTATTACATGCACATATATTATGAATGCCATTTGACCTTAGCATATATACTTGAATATAATTCAATATTCTCCATGTTTATTGGTTATATGAGACTATATGTTTACTTTATTTCATATAGGATATTGTTCAAAATTACAATAACTAGGTATATAATTATATAAGTAAAATTGCACTATAAAATTATATTATACTAAAATTGAAATATCTTACTATGATAAAAAAAGGGAATATATTATAAACCTAAGTATAGTTAAATATACTTTCATATGTTATAATTATTATATGTTTGCTATTTATTGGAATTTGTTTTCTCATTGTCCTAAAAAACAACACCCCAATTTTTTTTGTACTCTGAGAGCGGAACATAGTCTTTTGTGTGTGGGTACCTTGTGGTATATAATTAGATATTATCCCTTTAAGTCTGGGTATATAAAATATCAGTTATCAAAAACAATCAAAAGTCAAATTATTTATTTTTATTGGCTGATGAATTCTGGATATATAATCTCATTACTAGACAACTATCATTCTATTTTTCAATAAATGCTTTTTATTCCAAAACTAGTCAGATAGTTCAAAACTATTATTGAGTTATTTGTATATTTTTGTATATTCTAATATACAATAATCTATATAGGTACTATTCTAAACTATAACTATACAATAATTTTATAATAATTTTTATAGAAAATTGTAAATGAATGGAAACTCATAGAAAGCATTCTTGATATCTATACATATTTTACATGCCAGACAGTCATTGGCAATTTTTCATTAGGGGTGGGGGGAACATTTGATTATTTTAATGGTTTTGAGACATAGTACTGTGCTAACTGTGCAATGTGCTAAATGCTTATTCACTTGAGGAATTTGTTGCCAGCATAGCAAGTTGTTCTGCCAGTTTAAATACCTCAGAGAGAAAAAGCTGTACTTGCCACATACAAACAATCCCATCTGTGTAAGAATGTCACAAAGAGGGAATTGATTACATGTCAGAAGGGGCACCTACATAATCAGATTTTTTAGGGGGCACAAGTCTACTTTGCCTATACTAGCTAAATTATTAAGTTTAATCAATAAAAAATTTTTAAAATGTATACTTTTTCCAATGGGACATTATTGGAACTTTGTTAATTAATGATATCTTTTGATAAAAACAATATCCAATACAATTTTTGAAATTTAGGCATTACAAATTATTTTTATCCAATACATAGAACTCTTTAACAATAAATTAATAAAAAATTAACATAATTTAACATTTTTTTAATATATGTAAATATAAAATATAATTGCATTAATTATTTTGAAATTTAAATAAATAAATGTCAAGTTGCCTTTATTTTATCACTTCATTATTTTTATTTAATATTGAAATTTTTTTATAATCCATACTTTTAAAGTTATTAAAATTTTCAAATAAATTTTAACTCTACATTTTATTGTGCTAAAACTACATTTTCAAATCAATGAAACTTAAGCAGATATCAAATGTATGAAATTACTTTATAGTACTGAAAAACAGTGTGTACAATATTATATTTTTACAATATCTAAAAAGTTAATATATTATTTATATCCTATATATTAATGAAACATTTGAACTGGATCTAAATCTAGCTTACTATAAATAAAATATTTCTTATTAAACACTAGAAATAGGAAATATTAGTTTATAAAATAGTAAATAACTTATTGCGTTTCAAACTGGAAAGCTTTTTTACAATAAATTATATATTAAAAATAGATTAAAAGATTTTCCTCATTTAACTATAATCAAAGTCAGAGGATACATTTTTAAAGAGCTCTAGCATGCAAAGGAGTTGGTCAATTGGTTCTAAATTTTTAGTACCCATCTAACCTTTAAGAGCTTTTGAGAGATGTATAAAAAAATTCGGACACTCTTTATATTATTATTAAATATCAATTTTTGGGCTCCTATAATCAAAACAGCATTTTGAATCATTAAAATCCTGATTCTAACTCTCAAAGATATTATATTGATTCCAAATTAGGTACACATATTGATATTATGGTCAGGTATTATAATCCTGAATTTATTTAAATTCAAATAACATTTACTTTATGATCCGGATCTGATACACTTTGATCTTGATTAAAACTAAAAATAGTGATTTTGCAGCAAAATTTGGGTCTAAAATGACAATGTGCACTTTAAAATAGTAATTTTACATTGAATTCCAAATTTTCAATAACATCAGACATTTATTACTGTGTGATCTAGTTCACTCTATTTTATGATCCAGATCATGGGTTGAAATATCTACAAGTCACTTTTTTATATTTTTGATGATCAGATATCATGATGGAGGATAAAACACAACTATAAATGGATCTAGTTTTCCCTAAAAAAATGTAAATTCCTTATTTATTTAGAAATTTATAACAAAAAACATATTTATACTACTTATCGATATTTTAAACAAGTAGTATAATTTTTAAAAAATGTATACCAATCGATAGATTTCATGACTAATTGCAAAAGAAATTTGGTTGCTTCTATCAAGAGTTAAGGGATGTGTGTCAATTTTTAATTCAAATGTATAATGCCTATATAAACCATATAATTTTTTTAAACAATGTCCATGAAAGTGTTATGTGCTTTAAAATGTGAAAAGCCAAATAAAAAATTCATTGCTTATGGAAACTTACAATTCTTTTGCAGTTGAATTCAAATCTACTTCATCAATAAGATCATGATGCATATTTTGGACCATTAAATAGTGTAATCTTTCTTGCAAAGTGGATTACTTCATTTCAATATGTACATTAATTTAATATGTAGATGATTGTCTGTCTCATAGAAAAGAATTTTTTATTTGTATGCCAAAATATTTATAATATACAATATATAGACAAATTAATTGCATAATGGTACATTAACCAAATACAATATAGGGTAATTTACAATATGTGCAAATAAGATTTATATATAATAGATAGGAATTTGGCAGTGTATAGAAAAATTATGATATAGATAAATATACCAAATATGCGAATACGATATAGACGAATTCTAGTGTATATTGAAATAAAAGTATAATTTAAATCATGGAACAGAAATTCATAGAAATTTTAAATATGACGTACAATGAAAATTCGAAATATAATAGGTAGTTTGAAGTTTTACTAATATGAACATGAAGTGAAGGATTTTTGTTTTAAGCTATAATTTTGGTTGTTTTATGGGATTTTAAGGTGGTGGTAATTGAAATGGGATTAGATTGTTTAGTTCAAGTTTAGTTTTTTACATTATGAAAATTTGTATCTTTATGGTAAGAAGAAGATGTACTGAGTTAAGAATAAGTTTATGTTGTGGATATTTTCCAAAGACTTCCAGCCAAAAAAATTAACAAATTTTTGTTCAAACAAATTTAATTCTGTTTTCTGTTTTAACTTTAACAGCTGTACAATTATCGCCATTTTTGATGAGGTGTCGTAAATATAATAAATATATTAAAAAAATATATATAAATAATAAATAAATATAAAAAAATAAATAAATATTACCAGAAGGTGAGACTATTGCTGACGAATTTATTGAAAGCAACATTAATCTTATTATGTATGAGGAACAGTGTCATACCCTTACACATATCAAATCCAATTAAGCAAGAAACATTGTTTATATTATAATTTCCAGACTGGTACAGATTGACTTTATAAGAAAACCAACAGTATCTGGAGGTTTATTGTTTTGCTTTTGAGCAGTAGTTGGAATACTTCATCGGGTGAGAATTCGTTTTTAAAGTTATCGTCGCCACCTGGCAAGTCTGTTGTGTGATTAGTACAAGATTCGGTGAAAGAGAAAGAATATATCCATTATTCGATCAGATGGATTGGTTGAGGGTACCCATTACTTATATGTTGGTTACCTATGACCTAGAAACCCAACGTTTCTTAGAAATAACAATTACAGGTTGTAGTTTGGCTTAAAACATTTATACGCATGTCACCTCCACCTTTCTCAATAAATTGTTTGAGGCAGATACAATAATCATGTGTAAATAATCAGTTAAATGTAACTTTTAATGTTATTGGTGCCTTTTCAGGAGTCGGAAAAAGTTCTCTCCTGATTCGTTACACGGACGATCAGTTCCTTGGGAGCTATATTTGTACAATTGGTGTTGAGTTTAAGGTGAAGACTATCACTGTCGATGGAATCCGAGTTAAACTTCAGATATGGGACACAGCTGGCCATGAACGATTCAGGACCATCACATCAACGTGTGTATACACAATTAGTGTAATGATTTTTATTGTAATCATCCCTATTTAATGTTATATAGGGTGATTGCTAAATTTGTGTTGTATATTTAAAAACTATATTAACATCTAATATAAATATAATAAAGTATTAATTAAAAATATCTTAGCACTATAACAGCTATTTTATATACACGCAAGTTCATTCGATTTTCATATATGCAAAATATAACATTTGTACTTAACCTTTGGATGTAGTAATCGCTGATTACATATAAAGAGTGTTAATATCTATTCTCGCTATAGAGCCGCATTGCAAGGTTAAATTGTGTAAATATAAGTTTTGGCTTTATCGACATATTACCAAGATATAGATTTCATTGATAATATTATGTCAACATCCTCCACTTTTTCGAAAATTATTTATGATGAATTTCAATTAGACTATTCTTATAATGCAATTAAAAACTACTGTACACAATTAATTTGTCTTTAAATGTACCATTTGAATTATAAATAAAGTATACTACATTACATTTAAGGGCTTTAAAAGTAAATCATTATAGCGTTTCCATTTTGAAAATAATTATCCATTATTGACTTTTTTGCATATTTTTGCGATGTACAGTTACTAATGATATATTACTAAAAAGATATTTTTCGGTTTTCAATTTTTGTAAACTTTGAACATTAGAATATTATATAATTGTATTCTTTGAAATTGTATCTTTGAATTTGTATCAAATTTGTATCTTTGAAATTGTATAATTTTCCAATATCTACTGTTTCTATTTAGTATTATTACATTGTAATCTCTTTAAAAATTCTTAAAATTTACCTTTTATCCAACTTTTAGATACTATCGAGGTGCTCACGGAGTCATAGTAGTCTATGATGTTTGTCAAGCCACAACTTTTGTTAATGTCGGGCGGTGGATTGATGAAGCTATGAAATGTGCTGATCCTGACATTGCTAAAATTCTTGGTGAGATTTTCAAATATTCTTTGGCATTATAAGAATTAAACTAAAAATCCCAGCTAGATATTTCTAAATAGGACGTAATAAACTGTTTATAAATTAGCAATTTAATAATTTTTAATTTTTTTCAATTAATTAAGATTATTTGATAGAATTTTCTTTCAAATCTTCACCGTCTATCACCCTGACGTCAACCATAACTTCTGAATGTATCTGTTTTAAGTGTTTAGCTAATTTACTTTTGATTTAAACCATTTAGTTGGCAATAAGAACGACATCCAAGAGAGGAAAATGGTCAAAACGCAAGATGGTAAAAAGCTGGCGGACGAGCATAACTGCGGATTTCTGGAGACTTCCGCAAAAGAGGACTGTAATGTGGACCAGGTCTGTCTGTTGTTGTAGGAATATTTTTGTCTTTGTTGCTTTGTGCTTTCCTTTCTCTTTGCTTCATCTCCATAATTATTTTCTTATTTTTAGTAATTTCCTTTTAGATATAGAAATATTTTCTGTAGCCAAGTACACCCTTATTTTATCAATCCAATTTCAGATGTTCTCAAAATTGACAAGTGAAATTCTTGAAAAGTTAAAGAATCAAAGAGCTATCCAAAATCGGAATACTATTAAACTTTCGTCGTCCAGACCAACTCGAACTAAAAAGAAAAGCAAATGTTGCTGATGAAGTTTCAAATATTCTGCTCAATATTTTATACGCTATGCACAATTCAACTGCAGACCTTATTATATTCATCAAATTTATTTTGTGATTTCATTTTAGAATTTATTTTTTTTTAATTGTATTTGCCATAAATAATTGTAAATGTAGATTTTTGCATAGATCTACACCACAGAACAACGAATATCATATGAAGAGTGCGTGCGTGTTTTAAATGAACTATTTGTTTACCTGCTAAGTGCATTCATTGTATTCCTATAACTAAATATATCAAGTTAACCCTATATTGGAATATACCTTGGTACCATGAGTTGGATGGCACAGTTATGTGTTATTGTACTGTGAAATATACGCTGTTCGCAATAGAGATACCACTTTCAACATGCCCTGCACACCTTGAACCTATAATCACAGACTTTATATATTAATCCGTTCCTGTGAATTATCTGCAATTTCTAGATAGGTATAATTCGTCATAGGGGGTATAATCTTTCAATCTGTACAGATATATCGGTACTCAACTCTCACATACTGAATATTGTGAATTCCACAGCATAATATGTCATAATTCCTTGATAACATTACAAAATATACTTATTTGAAAAATAGTTTCATTATTATTTTTAGTTGGAATAAATTATATATTTATTTGACTCGCTATATTATTTTGTTGGTTCTAGTGCGTGCATTCCAAATTTGTATTTATAATTACTCAGTTTCTTTTATAAAAATTCAAGAGTTATAATATATACTGGCTTTATAATTATTTGGTAAAACTTATTTACCATGTTCTGAGTTTTCAGTTTGCTTTCATTTACTGTTAAGTTTTACTTATATTTGTCCTATATTTCCATACTTGCTAAGCCAGAAATTTTGTGTAGCAATATTATACATATTCTTTTGTACTATAAAATTTTAGCAACCAAAATATTGTATTGGTCATTAAATATTCTTTAATTATTTTAATTATACATAAACATTAATGTGTTCATGTTTCTATACATTTGATACAAAATGTATTAGCTTATATGGATTGCAAATATTATTATTATTATACAAACTTATATTTAAAATTTTATATTATTATTTTACGTACAGATTAAGGTGTTCTATAATTTTTCGTGAATTAAAAAGTTAAAATAAATAATTGAAGTAAAAATTATAATTTAGTAAATTTAATTACTTTCCTGTATTATAATATAAAACAATTAGAGTACACACTAATCAAAATATATATGCACACCTGAATTGTATCTACATTTCTTACATTTCAAAATTCTCTATCATTCTCTATTTACAGGATACCCATTTTTTGTAAAAGTCTCTAACAACCCTAAAATATATATTATTTTACGCCTTTATGTGTAAAACTTTTTTCTGTTTATAATAGAGATACAAATAGTTTGTAATTAATTAAATTCTTTAATCAGCAAACAAATTGTTACTATAATATTTTGAAACACTGAGTAGTATATTGATACATTATTATGGATACAAAAAATAAGTGAGTTATTATATTCTAATTTTAAAAGAAACTCAAAATAACGATTCTAGAATAAATATTAAAATTTAAATATTTGTAATGATGTCAAGATTAATTAATATATATTCTTTTTACTTGTACATGACTAAATGTTTCTAAAATCGACCTGTTAATATACAATTTGTTAATTATTAAATATCATGAATCATTCTTTCATAGAATAATAGTATATATTTAGCATTGATTAATATTTCAAATACATATAAGATTACAAATTGCGACTAGTATACACGATAAGTAAGAAGGATATTGATCGTAATATCTACTAGTATAATTTCTTTTCAACTTTGAACTTAACTAGAATACATCAATTTATTTATGTTATATTATTATTGGTAAATTGATAAATAAAATTATTTTTTTATTAATCATATTTGGCTGTACCGGTATTTTTTTAATGACTTAACATTATTAATTCTTTTACGTTCTCCATAATAGTATTTTCATTATTTAATATATAGGGAAAGAGTATATTCTCATTAACTGTTTCCTATTACTGAGTCGCTTACAATTAGGATTTCATTTATTGCAGCATGATATTATTTATTTGACGTATATAAAGTGAAATATTATTTCAAAAAACTAACTAATTTGATGTTTTCCTATTATTGTAGGATTTTTTATCACTTTCACCCATTAAAATTATTTCGTAGTTATTATAATAATTATAATTTATTGTAGCATTTCTATATTTATACGTTGTTATGTCATTTGAGAATAGCTAACAAAGTCGAGCTGTTAGAGATATGTAATTGATAAAATAGGCTTTATATATATACTACTAATAATGATTGTTAATGAAAATCAATACAATTCTCAAATAATTTCTTTTGACGAGTTAATGTATAAGGTTTTTTATTATATTTACAAAGATGAACTGTCAAAGAGTATATATATATATATATAAAATTGTATAAAAGTAAAATAAAAACAATAAATCCGCTTAAATTAACTATACCAAAAAGATATCGGAATACAATAATTTAGTAGTACTTAAGTAAAGCTTCTGACCAGCGTTATTATAAGCTAGACATTAAAATGAACTTCGAATCTTTTGGGAAGACTTGTTGATCTTGGTTTGCAGCATAATGTCAACATGGAAAAGGTTCTAGCTTTTCCTTTGACGACTGTTCCTTTATCCATGTTTAGTGGAAATGGAAACATTATAAAAACGGAAAAAAGTGCTCTCCTAAAGAAATTGGAAAGATTTGCTTCTCCGACATTTCCACCGCAGTTAGTAGTAGATGCCTGTATTGTGGATGGAAATTTCATCCTATAAACTTTGTCCCCAAAAAACATACGGATGTATTGGAATGGTATTTTTGAACCATTCATCTATTGTTTTATGCATACGATGAAGCGTCAACCATAGCATCAAAAAGATCACGAAGATGAGATTGTGCAAGTAAAATTTTAATACAAGGCACTTAATTCTTAAATGTGGTCTGGAGACTCAGAATTCCTTAGCATCAGAAAGCTTCAGGTGGGATCTTCCTAACTTTTTCATGAAGGAGTGGAAAAACCCGAATACATGTCTTGGTAATCGTATTTTTTATGTCAACCATTTGACGTCATGTGTACGATACTGTGTTCAGGACGGAGAAGTTCTGGCTAAAGAAATTAAAGAGCTTGCATACAACCTTGATAAATCGGACACAAAAGTATCAATACATTCTTTTTTCATAAGTCGAACAAATCAAGAATTGCAATTAAACATTACCATTACCATGACATGTGTTTATTTATAAAAAGGGGAATCGGAATGTACAATAGTATTGCAAAAATAGTATATGAATAATATAAATTATGTATGTAAATAAAAATAATAGTGATAATAAAGCTTAAATTGATTAGTTTAAAAGTAAGAAAGAAAAAACAGGTTAGGGACTTGTTCCCAAACATAACAATACGATTATGCGATACTCGAGTATAACCATATTGTTATGTATGGGAAGAAGGAATTTTGCCTTCTAAGAGTATAAGAGGATATTGTAGTCTGGTGTGTTCTAGCTGATTGGGCATCAAAAAGTGAATGTGAAAAAATTCTGCTGACGTAAATGCGACTGCTTGCTATCGATGGAAGATTCAATGCAGTTTGTTCCGCATATAATTTGTGGCATCTTTGTTGAACAATATCGAGTTTTTTTTAGAGCTTTTTATTTATGCCATTAAAGACAGGACAGACAAATTCATGATAGATCGTATTGTTGACGAATAAATAATGATGAGACTGTCTTTTGGAACAAGATTCTTCAGTATACGTAGAGGGTAGATTCGTCTAGAGGTTGACCGGATTACGGCGTTTATGTGTTTGTTCCAAGTGAGTTTTTCGTCAAGAAATACGCTTAGAAAGATGCTATTTATAGTTGGGATTTGGTGTTATGACTTGAAATGTTGTGACGTCTTTGTTAAGGACAAGTCCGTTTCAAAACACCAGTTTGATATATGAGTGATTTGATTTATAATATCGGTAGTGTCCATGTCATCGCGGTACGAGGCCATCATCGGCATTCTTGCGATCATAGTTGATTTATCTGAAGCAGGTCGGAGTGGTGAAATAAATAAGGCAAATAGATAGGGAGAGAGGCAAGCTCCTTGTGGGATCCCAGATGTAATAGAGGAAGATATACTGAAAAAGGGTGGGAGATTAACTCGTTGAGTACGATCTTTCAGATAGTTAAGGATCCATATAGAGTAAAGCCGGTGGGAATATTTAAGGAAAGGAGTCTTTTTATCAATTTTATATGCGAAACTTTGTCAAAAGCTTTTGACATGTCGAAATTCAGTACGGCGACTCGAGGCGTTTCTCTGGTCAAAGCGTTTAGTGATGTCGTCGTGTATTTTAATGATTGCAGAAGTGGTAGATGACTTTGGCCGAAATCCGAACTGAGTGTTGTCGTAGTTTCTTATCAGAGTGGACTTGATGTTCAAGAGTATATTTTTTTCGAAATGCTTTGTTTAGAACTGGTAGTAGATAAATAGTTCGAAGCTGGTCGGTATAGATGGAGGATGAGTTTTTGGGATTGGGATTATATCTGATTTTTTTCATTCAGTAAGTACGATCCGAAGTCGTATAAGGATAGGTGGAATATGTGTGTAACAGGGTTTGCAAGTATGTCAGCAGCAGATTTGAGGAGAATGGACGAAATATCATTGCTTCCAAGGCCCGTGTTTCTACGCTTGGTCAAGAGATTAAGTTCGACAACTGTAATAGAGAAATACGGCATGCAGTCATCGTCGATGATGGTATTTGGATCTAGTGTTACGTCATCTGAGCTCTAGACCGAGATGAGTTTGATGTTGATTTCTACACGTCAGCCATACTTTGCGAAGCTTCGATATCAGAGTTCCTATGTAGATCTTGTATTTTTTCCCTTTGATGTTATTTAAGACCGGCCATAGATAATAGAGACCAGAGATAATTTTTTTAAACTATTTCTTTGTAATGCTTATAGACAGTATATACAGTAGTCGCGATATGAGGTTCAGCGATGGGTAACTAGGCGCTTTAACCAAGAAGTTATCCAAGGTTTGTCCCTGGGACTCATCGAGATATACGAGTGGGGAATGTTATTCATAGCAGATCTAATAGTGTCATTTAATAATTTACATTTTTCGTCGACCGGTTTATTTATGTCAAAAAGATTAGACCAATTTACTTTTAGAAGTTCTTCTCTGTAAACAGCCTTCTAAAAGTAAATTGGTCTAATCTTTTTGGCATAAATAAACCGGTCGACGAAAATTGGATGACTGATAGTCGTAAACATTCGCATTAGGATATTCCTCAATCTAATCATGAACTTTATATAATATATATATCAAAGCTTTCAGTTCAGTTAATATTTTACTTTTGGTTTGACCTGCAAATACATTTTCTCGTTCGAAACTAAGTCGATGTTCTTCGCTAAATTCTTATTATAAGGTTGAAAATATATAAATATTCATCTGAGTTAATATATATAATTGTTAGTGGAACTGATAATTTATAAAATATATAATAGATATATAGGACTCAGCAGAGACGGGAATCATGGTTAGGGTCTATAAAATTAATTAATAACACGTAAAAACTTTTTTTAAAGTTTCATTACCTTACAAAATCCACCTATAAACACATAAAAAGTTATTTATTGTGGCTATTATTAGTTAAAGCAAAATATAATCATTTTTCAAAATTAATCAAAGAACTTTACTCACTTTTCTGAAATATTATATTAGCGAAACATAACGTAACCGAATATATCCCTTCCCCTCCCCCAATTACGCAGAAGCAAACATCACCATCCCCTCCTGTGTAACGTTATTTATTTTTTGAATATGGCCATTAAGTGGTGTTGCTTACACCGCGTCCACACTATGCCTTTTTTCGTGCCTTTTTCTGTGCGTTTTTCGGTGACTTTTTCCGTGAAACTGG